>VCRD01001124.1:106045-117149 GCA_006783055.1 Trinorchestia longiramus
TTGCTGCTGCTGTTGTTGAAGAGTTTGATGTTGCTGCTGAAGATGATGTTGCTGCTGCTGCTGATGGTGATGCTGCTGCTGTTGTTGTTGTTGCTGCTGCTGCTGCTGCTGTTGTTGTTGTTGTTGCTGTTGTTGCTGCTGCAACGTCTGTTGCACGTAGTTCTGCTGCATCTGCGTTTGCTGCCGCTGAATGCGCTCCTGTGTTGCCTGCCGACCCTTCTTGAGTTGACTGATGCGTACCGCAAGACGCCGCGACTGGTCGAAGTAAAGTTTGCGGAGCTGCTTCATCACTTCGGTGGCAGAGTCGAAGAGTTCCCTGTCGCTTGACTTGATGTCTTTGCAGTCCATCTCCTCAGGAGTGAAGGGCTCTGTGCCGCTGCTACTACCAGCTAAGGCCTCCGTGCCACCCATCTGTTGCTGCTGTTGCTGCTCTCGGAGTTTGCGGGCCACAGCGGCCTCCGCTCTACAAATTCTCTTGAGGGTGCCCGGAGTTTCGACTTCGAGGATTATCATCTTGTGCTTTAGTTGCGAGAGCTGAGAACGAAGCGAGTCGATATTCTCGAAAGTCTCGATAAGACGCGACGTGGCTCGTTGCCTCTTGCTCTTGCCTCCCATAGTGGTGTAGTTGTGGGTGGCATTGCGACAGTAGCTCCACTCCTTGGCTACGGAGCGCAGCAGCTGGAAGTGAGGGGTGCCCTCTAGTCCAGTGTACGCGCTAAGCAAAGGTCCCGGAGCAGGGAGCTGCAAGCATTCTTCCAGAAAGCGTCGGATGAGTCCCCCTACTGGCTGCTGACCACTCACCCGGCTCAGCCCTGTGAGGGAAACACACCCGTCACTTCTCTGTCTGGTGTTCGTACTAACTCACTAACATTGCATGTGGCTTGTGGTGCTCTCTTGCATTGCTAGTCTTACAGTCTTCTAAACTAAACGCACATAAGCGTGAATTTCTTTTGATTCTCAATTTCATGGATTTTGCATCAATCAGTGATCCTCATGAGACCTTAAATGCGTTTCTCAAGGCGAATTTTAATGAAGAAAATTTTTTAAATCTGATCAGACAGCTTTGCTGCCAACAATCAAGAATAGCTCCTCTTCTGCATTAGAAAAATACACAACGTTTAGTATTGATGTTGTGAGAAGAGAAAAGCACTGCAACAGCACCAAGGGCCACACACTCAATACTATAGGTGTAAAACATTAAAGTGGAGGCAAGAGCACGAAAACGTGCGCCCAAGAGTCAGCTTCACTGAGCAAGACGTGACAATTAAGGAACAAAACACCGTTTTTGGAAGAATGCTTGCGCCGTGAGCTCGCTTCAGACATAATCTCTAGCAAACATGAGCAGAGGACGAGAGAGGAGACCTGTTCCTCAGCACCTACACATTCTACATGTAACTTGCTCTCTCGAGACAAGCAAATTCCTGCACGGGAATATCGTCTACGGAAACCTCAATGAAATTCAATCGAGTACCAAAGTTCGACGTCACAAACATTCTGAGTCCAGCTACGGGTTTGCTCGCTAACAGCAAAGCAGGCATGCAAGAGAGCGCAGTATCTCGCAAAGAACAACATCATGCAAATATTGTACAGCCTTACATACAAGCATGCAAACGTGGCCATGTGTGTCATTCTGTATTTTCCTTTCCTTGTTGTCCAATGGTTTTATGGAAGCACATCTAAAGGCGTATTCAGCAAGTGAATTTTAATGTTTGCCTACTAAAGGCTACTAATATAATTATCGAGAGAAAATTCGTCACTGATTCTTTTACAAAGCTTGACACGACACACCCTTGTTCCGCTCAAATAGGAACTATAAAAAAAAGAATATCTTTGAAATGTTTATAGGTTCCCTGACGAACCTGATCTGAAGGGAGACGTTAATAAATTGAGCTTGTCTAGCAAAACACAGGCGCGATGGCACCCAGAGCATCGACTGCACTCAGTTAGGAGGCCGTCAAACCGATTCCCTCTCTCATCACTCACAGAAACGAGGAAAATTAACAATAAAGCTTATGTTTTGAACTCACACAAGATTTCTACAACCAGTGCTGCCAAATATGAACTTACGAATCCTCTAAGGAACGCCAGATCTCTTTGGTACGATAACTAGGACACAAGTTATTCGCTTTCTCTCCACGACGAGAGCTCGCGCATCATTCTCTTCCCTAAGAAGCTCAAGTTTTCTTAAGTACGTACAATTGGGATGATTAACCAAACTCCTATGAGGCAGTGTTGAACATGCCTCTAAAAACTCGGAGCTTTTTACCTAACTATGTACCAACACACTTGCGTAAACTAGGTGCATGAGCTACACCAAACTTCGTAATTGTGACATACTTTAAAATGTAAGCCTGACTTCACACACGCCTTCTCAATGATAACTACTGTGGCACACCACATACATCAAACTATTCCTCCTGATCAATCAATGCTCCTAATTACAGCCTACAATGGAAGGCTCAACTAACTCCCTTGACCTTCGGTGGACATGAGACGAGGAGAGCGCGTACTGCTTTGCTGCCAGTGTCCAATTGACAGGAGCTCGAGTCTGCCTAGTGAGGCTTCATAGTTGCTGTAATAGTCACAGTGAACTACAGCTCATCTGATGAGATTGACGTGAGATGCGCTTTCACCTAACATTATGTCATCGAGATTAATCAGGGGCGAGAAAAAAAGCATCTCCAGTAAGTACTTGATTTAGACATCAGCTATTTTCCTCGTAATTTAAAACGAAAACATTACTTGCGTAACAATCACTCACCTAGGATAAGGACTTTCAAAAGCGCTAATTTGACCACTTACCCGAAATGGTGAATTAAATACAAATTAGAAGCGAACATTAGTATCAACATACGTAGGCCAAGGTTGGCGTCTTTTCTACTAAAGTGCACACAAATTGTTTCCAAAATATTCTAGTACATGACGTTCATCAATTACAATTGGGCAATTAGAATTACCCGTAAGAATATAATGGACGAGTTTTAGCAAATCATGAGACAACGCAAAACTCGTCCCACATGCGTTTTAACTAGAATATTTTGGACATTTATAAGTAAAGCAAAGCAAACCCATCTAGAGAAAACATTCGAACATACGGCAGCAACATCGCTGCTAGGTAGCTTACTACACAGCATCAAGGAAGCACAAAACTAGACGCTAGCTCCGAGAAAACAAGGAAGTTCGAGAGAACAGTACTATAGAGTACTCACCCTCCTGGGCCTTGATGGGGGGCGGAGGAACATAAGAGGGCAGCAGGGGGCCGGGTGGAGGTGGAGGTTGGTGCTTGTTGCTGCTGCCCTCAGCGTTGGCAGCAGCCGCTAGGTACTTGTCAGGGTTGAAGGGTTCACCGTCAGTTTCAAACTCAGAGCAGTTCTTGAGCTCAACCATTTCTTGCTTGACAGGTAACATGTCCGAGTCGCTCTCGTTGGCAGAGTGCGTGGAGTCCTCAGTGTTGTTGGGCGTGTGTGGGGTGTCTAGTAGCAAAGCAGCAGTGGCAGAAGCTGCAGCGGCCGCGTTGCTGTTACTGCTGCAGCTGTTGCTGTTGTTACTGCAGGTGACGGTAAGAGCGGCTGTAGCAGAAGCAGGGGAACCGCTACTGGCTGCAGTGGCTGACGAGGACTCAAGACTGAGCCTGGGACGCTTGGGACTTGTGCCGCTGCCGTCACTGCTGTTCGTGCCAGCAGGGGGTGCCCCTCCTCCTCCACCACACACACTGGGCGACTCATGGCCATCTGTGCACGTCCGTAACACTTTTTGCTGCAACAAAACGCACCATTTTTTGCATACCATCGTTCAGACCTCGAACAACTTGTCTACGTGAATAAAATAAAAAATTTGCACTCAACACAACGTTGACACCATCACACACGCATCTCACATCCATTCATCCTAGAGGTACACACGTCAACTAAAATATCAAGTTGTAACAGGAGTTCTGTCCAACCTTTGAGCTCTATGTTTAGGGCACGATTGCTTCAATTTAGCTTGTTAATGTTATACGCTTATCTATGGTAATTAATAAAATATTATTTCGTCTTTCAAACTGCGTGATAATTATCGTTAATAATAACTATTTTTTGCCCTTATGTACACTCCAAGTAAAGAGCATATCAGGCATATTTTACTGTTTGAATTTCATAAAGGCAATACGGCAAGCTCAGCAGCAAAAACACTCAAAGACACTTATTGAAATGATGTTGTGAATGAAAAGACTTGCAGAAGATGGTTTTCACGTTTCAAAAAGGATGACTTCAGTCTGAAAGACGAACCGAGAGCAGGATGCTCAAAACAACTCAATTCTGAGCAATTGCAAGCTGCTATTGATGAAAATCCAACCTGCACTACTAGAGAACTGAGCAAAACCTTTAATGTAAGCCATATGACCATATATCAGAAATGAAAAGACTTGTCAAAGTTTCAAAGGCTGGGAAGGGAAATGGGTCCCACACGATTTGTCAGAAGCCAACAGGCAACAGCGTGTGACCTGTTGTGTTTCACTGCGTTCTCGTGAACTTCAGGCACCTTTTTTAGACCGAATCATAACTGGTGACGAGAAGTGGATCCTTTACAACAATGTTAAGCGCAAAAGACGGTGGCTAAGTCGTGGTTCAAAGCCAATTCCACAGCCGAGAAGTGGACGGCACCCTAAAAAAATTATTTTGTGTGCATGGTGGGATTCGAATGGAATTGTTTATTATGAACTAAAGGGTGACAATCAAACAACAACATCTGAAGTTTACTGTCAACAGCTAACTCGTTTAAAAGCAGTTTTACAGGATAAACGGCCTTCTTTGATCAATCGAAAAGGAGTGATTCTGCACCATGACAATGCCAGACCCCACACTTCAAGAGCAACCGAAAATCTCATTGAAGAATTTGGCTGGGAAGTCATGCATCACCCACCATATTCTCCTGATCTTGCTCCAACCGATTTTCATCTTTTCATGAGCTTACAGAATCATTTAATGGGACAAAGGCTTACTTCAAGAGAAGAGGTCGAAATGAAGATCGTTTCTTTTTTTGAGTACAAACTGGCTAAATTCTATGAAGGAATCAGAAAGCTTATGGCAAGATGGGAAGATGTAATTAATAAAAATGGTGACTATGTAGAAGACTAAATAAATCTATTTTTGACAGGATTTTCACTTTATTTCAAGTTAAAAAATGGACAGAACTCCTGATAGAACCTGACACAAGTCTCTGTCTCACACAATACTTCACTACACACAATACTCCACTACACACAATACTCCACTACACACTTCTGTTGAACTACACCATCCCGTAATTCAAAAACCGAAGACAATCGTTTCAGTATTCATCAATTGCAATTTGCGAGTATGACGTGTACATTATAAATTGCAATAAGAAAAGTCTTCATAACAGGTTAGTTTTGAAGAGTTTCACTTCTTGGTTTCAGTGAGTAGTTTCAGCTGCACGAATTTTTATCTCCATCAGACAACGCCAGGGTTAAAGTTATTGGAGGCTCGATAAGATAATTACTTCATAGCTGGCGTTGTTATGAAATTATCCTTGCTTTTCTTCAACAGAATGATGCTACTCCACACGAGTTGTGATGAAAAATGGCCTACATATTACACGGAGTTACATCACAAGTTTTCGTGCAGTACGAGCAATGGTCGCAGAGTTTAACCCTTTCACGACCAAATTATTTTCATACTGATCAAAATATTGCGTAAATTACCACTTATCGATACTAATCCATACGAAATGTTGAACGAAACATTTAGAATATGGGACTAAAGGGAATGATTTCTAAAGTTTGTTTGGGACATATTAACCCAACGGTAGCGAAAGGGTTAATAGGTTAAGCTCTTTGCTAGGAAATAGAAATGACAACAACTACAACAGCACCAATTGATCACTGCTCGTACACGAGAATATAACACATTTCCAAGTTGAGCTGACGTAGCCCGTTATCAAAGATGAAGTACAAGGCTGTCTCTTGCCGTAATGGACAGGTCCCTCTCTACACAGAGGTGTAAATCTACGTATAGAATAGAAAGCGTGCATCCATCTTTCTGTGTGTCTGTCCCATTACTTCCTATTTAATACTGAAGAAAAATTATTGAACTAAAATCAGAACGGGTATGCATGTATTATAAGCATTGTATTGTGGATACCAAAGGCACCGGATCACTATAAAATACGCTATTTTTTGCATTATTGGCTTTTTTCTCCTACACGGCTATGTTATCGTTAGATAAGATACAGAATGGAAGTTCTGTATATATTCATGAAAAATATTCAGGATCTGATAGTACCACAGGTAAACTGAAAATGTGTTTTATCTCATAGATCCTTAATTTCATAACTTTTACACCAAGGAATTTCAACAGGTACTATCTGGGCCATGTTATCGGTAGATAAGATGCAGAAAGGAAATTCTAAATGAAATTAATAAAAAGTATTCATTTAAAACAATTTGTTGTAAATCTTTAATACATTCCTTCTTTTAACAATTTCATATTAGTCAAATCTAAAGCGTGGAATTTTCAGGGGAACTGTTTAGCCTACTTACATAATCGACTAGGTATCTTCATCTCTCTCTCTCTCTGTCTCTGTGTGTGTGTCCGTCCTATTACTTCCTATCTATCAAATCTAATACTAAGAATGCCCGTCGTGTGTTCATATATTAACTTATTTTATATTTACTTATATGTTTCGTGTCCGTATCGTGGATACCGAGTCCGGCGGGGTATTGCCCTATGATTCGGGTACATTGTACCCGAATATGACACGAATTGAAGAGTCAATTGCAGCAGTAGAAAACTAAGTGTCTTAGTTTTCACTAGGAATGTTGTCATTAAAGAAATACTCAATTAAAACGTTTGTCCATTGTAAATATATATAAAACTATATTGCATTGCGTTCTTATATGTAATTTTATTTAATACCTAACCAACAGTATTTGCCATCATTTGTGATGGCACGGGTATTATCACGAAATCTCTGTCGTCATTTTTGACGGCTGGGTACACTAGCTACTGAAGAAAAATTATTGAACTTAAATCAGAAAGGGTATGCATGTATTTCAAGCATTGTATTGTGGATACCAAAGTCGCTGGATCACTATATAATACTCGATTTTTTCCGTTATTAGCTTTCTTCTCGTACACGACCATGTTATCGGTAGATGAGTTAGAAAATGGAAGTTGTGTATATATGTATTTATGAAAAATCTTGAGATTCTGATAATACCACGAGTACAACTGAAAAATGTGTTTTATTTTATAGATCCTAAATTATATTAATTTTAAATTAAGGAATTTCAATGGGTACTATTTGAGTCATGTTATCCGTAGATAAGATACACAATGAAAGTTTTGTATATATTAATGAAAAATATTCATTTAAAGCACAATCATTCGTTGCAAATCTTTATTGCATTCATTTTTATAATAATTTAAAATCAGTCAAATATAAGCCGTAGAACTTCACGGGAACTGGCTAGTATACTAATAAACTGTAACTACCTGGCGCAAAAAGCATCTCAAGTTATCGAGATAAGCCTTATAGTTCTGAGAACTTTAGTACCTTCAGGCAGCGAAAGTCTTCAAAATTCAGATACAGCCAAGCATTGCATATCAGACTAGTGTAACTCAAAGTGTCCATATCGAATAATGCAGACATAAAATGCACCAATCAGCAAGGAAAGTCGAGAATTTCAGTGACAGAAAATTTAGGTCAGGCCTAACTATCAACTGTTTATTGGTTACCGGCTACACCGCGAGAAATCGTACTTTCATGTTCAATCAAATGAAGTAGGAACGAACCGAAACATAGAACAAATTCCCACAATAAGAGTTACAAAATAGCATTAGAAATACAGTAGAATTCCTTTAAACCGCAACTCGTTGGTCAAGCTTTATATATTTATTCCTCATGCTTTTCTTCTTTAACTGCTTTGGGCAATTTATATCGTTTTCCTTTTTATGTCTAGCGTGTCTATGAATTGTACGCAGCAGGTGAGGTGTTAGTCAGTATCCATGCTACCACCTCACCCTCATCAATCAGTCCCATACTGGGGGAAATTTCCCATTTTGTGGAAATTTTAAGCTTTCAAGAGGGAAAATAATTACACTCTCTACTAGCAATGAAAAACTCTTAAATGTGTTTTCTCATGTCTCAGGCTACGCGGTTAGTTGTTACTAACCACTCTCTATCCGCTTTACTATGTAACTATATCTTTATCAATGTTTTTGTTCATTTTAGAAATAAATTACTAAATAGTCAGAGAGTGATTTAACTACCCTATCCCTCGTACACATGAAGAGGGAAATCTGGATGGGTGAACTGGGTGCAGGGGGAAATGACAGGAAAATGATTGAGAATCACTGCTTCAGATGGTGCTCGTATTGACAATGTCTGTTTTCTGGCAGATACAAATTCGTGATCTGACCCACCCCTGGAACAGAATGCTGGACTCGAGTAGAACATTGCCGTAATGAAACACTTTTTTTCGTGAAGGTGCAGCAGAAGGATAGAGGAATATCAATAAACTAGCCTGTCATGGTAGTTATGATACATTCAAGAGTTTTCATATTTCAGGGCCATGCATTGTATGTACGTATCCACATCTACACGTTAGAGGTGTGAAAATGTAGAGGCCTCGCCGTAGAACTACCACTGTGCAAATGAAGAGCCTGCACTTGAGAAGGTTCAAAGTGTTCAGTTACGTTAGAGGTGTGAAACTATAGAAGCAAGCCCGAGGGAAGAGGAAACATAAACAAGCACCTGCACTCTGAGAAAGGTTCGAGGTGTTTAGTAGCGTGGCTAAAAAGTGTCAAGTAAGAGATTTATGGGTAGGGACTGTGCGACTCTCAAGGCCCGAGAAATATGCTGAGCTCTACAACACACATATGCACAAGAGCGTACTGTGCGTTTAGAGCGTGGGAGACTACGACAAAAATTTGAAATGAATAACAAAAGAAAAAAGCAAGCTTGTATAAAACGGCCAGGAAGCGACAGAAGGAGAGACTTGGGAGCTAGACTTCGACAGCGATGAATGCTATTGCAGCTAGAGCGACATTTAGAGCGTAGGTATAGGTTTAGGAATATGGGTGGAATAGGTGTAAAAGTGATTAAGGGAGAATTAAGCAAATCATCACACCGACGAATAACAGCAGATTTTACACGTACATTTACCGTGTATAAAGGGGGAAGAATTAATTGCGTGACAATAAAGAAGGGAAGGAGAAAAATTAGCGTGATTGCTGTATTGTAATCGTGAGTGTTGAACATCGAAGTTTATCATCAGCAACGGAACTCCAGTGTAAAGGCTAGTTTTAACATGGTTATTGTCAGCGTGACTGAGGTTAGTGACAGGGCAGATTTCGTAATTTTGATGTGAACGCCAGTGATTGAACTAAATTGTTCCGTGTGCACACTTAATTACTCAATTATGAAGTAAGTAATTGACCTGTAATAGTGCACCATTTAATTAGACATCATGTGCGGTTCATATGCCAAAATGTGGCAGATGACTCACATTTCCCACCCAGTCATATTTAAAATAACATGTATTAAATCATTTCTACCATTGTCCTCTCTGTAGTCATTGAAAAAAAAGTGCTGGGAACACCTTTTACCATGTCATGTATTCAGAGGATTAGAGTCCCTCTAGAGCGATTACGTGTGTCTGTTGCATTCAATTAATTATGTTTACCAAGTATTAATTGAAATATAACGGCAGGATAGCACGCGAAAAATCCATGCATTGAAACCAAGATGACGTAAATTATGAGAGAGAAAAGAACTTGACAATCAATCAATATGTAATACATCAATATACGATTAAAAAGAAAGCAGAATAAGCTTTTACCTTTTTTATACAATTTAATCAATCAATAACTGACAGATAAAACGCCACCAATATATCTATCTCTATATACGTATCGCCACGAGACAATTCCCGCGGAAGTTCCACGGTTTAGATTTGACTGATCTCAAATTATTATCAAGATAAATGCATTGAAGATTTGAGACGAATTATTGCTCTTTAAATGAATATTTTTTATTAATAGGTACAAAACTTCCATTGTGCATCTTGTCTAACGATAACATGTCCCAGTCAGTACCCGTTGAAATTCTTCGATTTAAAAGTGATGAAATTCATGATATATAAAATAAAATACATCTTTCAGTGTAACTCATAGAATTATTATCTGATTCTGAATACTTTTCATGAATATATACAGAACTTCCATTCTGTATCTTATCTACCGATAACATAGCCGTGTAAGAGAAGAAAGCTAATAATGGAAACAATGGAGTATTTTATAGTGATCCGGCGCCTTTGGTATCCACAATACAATGCTTGTAATACATGCATACCAGTTCTGATTTCCGTTCAATAATTTTTCTTCAATAATAGATAGGAAGTAATGGGACGGACACACACAGATACAGAGAGATGGAGATACATAGTCGATTATATATGTAGATTAGCATAGTAATCTCAAACAGGAATACTGAAAAACACTTCAAGCTCAATATCTCAAGAGAAAATAGATCAGGCACTAACAATTCTTGCTGTCATCGGTCTATGAAGCAGCGTGTTCGATATCTAAGTGCACCCAAAATTCTAACAAAAAACATAAAATGGCATACCTTTTCACTGTCTTCTGCCAATCCTTTAATCTTGAGCATTTCAGCAGTCTTAAGGAAGCGTGCGAGATTTTCTTGCAGAACATTGACTTCTCCTTGATATATAAAGTGGAGCAGCTTCTCCATGTCAGTCATACGCACGTCAGGCGGTAGAATGATGATAGGATGTGGGCACGGGTACACCTGCTCACATACAACACAAACTCACTCAATAATGTACTAAAGAAACACGCCTAAGCACAAACATGATCCCGTCGTGAAACAAACGCCACGACACTTTCCCTCCCTGAAGAGAGACAGCAACAGACAAGGCAGGTTATGAGCTTCAGACGCAGTCACCCATTACTCGTGATCATCCTTACATCTCTGAGTGCGTGAAATATATCCTTCCTCTTCTATACACATTACTAAAGATGCACTAGCCTGGGCCACACACCCTATAGATGCACTAGCCTGGGCCACACACCCTATAGAT
>VCRD01001124.1:117197-132505 GCA_006783055.1 Trinorchestia longiramus
ACACCCTATAGCTGCACTAGCCTGGGCCACACACCCTATAGCTGCACTAGCCTGGGCCACACACCCTATAGATGCACTAGCCTGGGCCACACACCCTATAGATGCACTAGCCCTCCAGAGTCCCTTATCTGCTCTGAAGCTCAACTCGCCACTTTTTCTTAGAAACGAGTGAAGCAACATTCGCACGTACACATGAAAACACAGTTATTCACTTGAGTTATTCAACACACAACAAATGATAATGCTTGCCTGGTTGCACTTTGAGAGACTCGTCTTTTGCGCATGTATTTGTCATCAATAATAATTAACTGAGGGAATATGAACATTAGCATGGGAGCCTTAAATGGCAAAATAAGGCTAACCTAAGCCAGACATTACCAAGAAAGCTTACGTGTTGCTGAGTTGGCTGTCAACAGCTAAGGTGACCTACACAGTTGCTAATTATGCAACATAATACAGCGCCACAGACAACTCCTAAACAGCACGACGTTCTGAAGTACGTTGCACATCAATGACCTTCTGTGAGATCACTGAGGAAGATTCAATACAAATATGTTCTCAGGCAAACCAACCGGCAGTGCTGAATAATGCTACATGTTGGGAAGTCATATTAATAGGCAGTGAATTCTTCCCTTAGTATTCATCACCGAAAACTCGTATTTCCCATCACACAGAATTTCATAGATGAGCATGGTCCATGTTCGGCCACAGGAGTGCGACATTTGCACAATTCCAGTACTGACAAACATTTCCAAATTTTTGAACTCTTCAACTAAAAGTATCATTTTTCAGTTATTAAAACAGATAAATGATATAACTGCAAGCCCTTCTAACATAGTTCATTCAAATTTCCCCATGGTATCAACACCTAAAATGAATAATTTTTGATCTGCTTGATCTAATGGTCGCAGTCACAGACCAGGAAAAATTAGAGTAAATTTCTGATGGAGTACAGTCCATACTGATGTTGACAATGACGTTCATTTTCTGAGCACTAATGTCTCCTGACAAGGAATAAATCAAGTGATGTGGACTACTCTCACATGTTACATAGCAACTCACACTCGACTGTCAGTAGCTACGAGCATCATGAGGGAACGCTAGTGTGCCACAACAGACAAGGATCACAGATTTTCCAGACTAGTTCAGCACTCTTGCAAGACTTCACAGCTCACAAGGTGAGGCAAGTCCCAAAGACAAGTAAAGGGGCAACATCATGCACTCGCCCTTTAATGACTACGTTTTTTTCCTGAAGAGAGAAATGCAACAAAGCCACACGCTGTTCATACTGCCCGCAGTGTCTAAACAAGCAGAACCATTACACGTTCTGAAGCTGTTGAGTGGAGTGCTGGAGTGATCAACACATTAGACTTTGTTTTATTACACATCTCCAAAAAAAGAGGACATCACGTCTTTCTGGTCATCAAAGAGTTGGGCTTCAGCTTCAAAGAACATTACGCATAAGAAGGATCAGAAAAACAGAACAAACTTCATCAAATTCCTCGAAAATTATCATACCTTGATGAGGTCCCTGAAGAATACAGAGCAAGCAGAGAGCAGCATCTTGTGCGCGCCGAGGTACTTGCCCTCACAACCGATTGTCACGTCAACAAAAACTTGGTCATTCTTGAAAGAATCTAATGTAGATATGAGACTTGAGTGGTAGTTATTCCACCGCAGGCAGAACTCCTGCGAAGGCTGTGGCATTACCACCGCCTCCTCCATCGCTCCTGCAAACAAAGCACATCATCAGTCAGGCGTCTCAAACAGACACTCCACATTCACCTATGAGAGAATCAGTTGCAAGTGCCTGGGACATCCACTATACAGAGCAGACATGTATTGGTTCTCATTTTGTAAATCAACATACCTATCAAAACATATTTACTATAACTGTCATCAAGAAAAGGAGTGTAAAGCATACACTCAGCCACAGCTCTGAATTGGAGTTACATTGCAGGTACTTCTTCTACAACACTATACAGGGTGTCCCAAAAAACAATACCCATTATTTATGGGCTGTAATTCAGAAACTATTAAACGTACAAAAAATTGGAGTCACATTTTGTTTTCTTGTGCTTTGGTACCATTGATACGGCTTCAACTCGTAAGTTGAATCACGTATGAATACGAAAGCGTGATCTTAAACTATTCAAGATTTTTACCGATCAAAGAGCTTCCCCATTATGAAACTCACAAAAGAACAAAGAACCTTCCTTGTTGGTTGAAAAGCATTTTCAAGCAAAAATTTTCCAACAGGTCATTCAATCATTTTAAAAGCATTTTCCTGAAAGACAATCTCCAACAAAGATGACTATTTGGAGAAATATTACTAGGTACAGAACCGAAGGAACAAGCCTGAATCTCAACAAAGGTCAATCAGGACGGAAAAGAACGGGGCAATCAGAAAAAATGTTCGAATTGTTCAAAGAGCACTTACAGAAAATTCGTAAATCTTGCTCGTGCTGAACTATCATGTCCTCTACCAGCAACAGAAGTTCAAACTTGGGAGTAAGGAAACATTTTAGTGTAGATGAAACAAACAAGGCCAGAGCTACATGTAATGCATGTAATAAATTAAATTTAAATTTAAATTATATTACATGTAATAAATTTTGTCAAGAGGTGGAAAAGACAGCAATTCCTTTAACACAACCAACTTCAGAAAACATTTGAAGCATAGCCATGCTGACAAATAACTGTTTAACAAAAGAAGAGGATATCAAGAAAGAAGATCAAAGTTAAATAATAAGAAGCAGCAACTAGACTATTTCTTACAAAAGCAACACAAAAAAACATGCACTTCAGAAAATATTAAAAATAAAGAAACTCAAATGACCATCAGTGACACTATTGCTAGCAAGTAGTCTTTGGATATCAGTAGTCATCAACTGCAAGCAATTCATAGAACTATTGGAGAAATGATAGCAAGTGACAGTCAACCAGTGGTTGTTGACATAGGTTTCTCTCACTTCAAGCAAAAACTAAAGCCTAACTATGTCCTTCCTAGCCAGAAGTACTTCTGACAAAAAGTTCTGCCTGAAATTCATAGCAAAGTATGTAATAAAGTGAAGAACATAGTTGATTCTGAAAAATGTTTCACCTCTGATATTTGGACAAATAATGCCAACCATTCATTTATAAGTCTGACAGCGCACAGCATCAACAAAAACTTTGAAAGAAATATTTTGGTTGTGCAAGTTGCTCCTTTTGCTGGCTCTCATACATCAAGCAGAATTTCTGAGGTAATTGAGAGCATTTATGATTTTGATATACCATTCTATAAAGTACATGTGCTTGTTCATGATAATGGCGCCAATATGGTAAAAGGCACAGTTGATACTGGTCACAGTGGCCTGGCTTGCTTCTTGCACACATTACAACTTGTTATTCATCATTTTTATTGAAGCAAAGAATAGCCAAAGATATGATCACTAATTGCAAGAAAATTGTTGGGCACTTCAGTCATTCTTCACTGGCTTGAGGAAAACTCTTGACCCTGCAAAAGCAGCATGAGCTGCCTGAGCATAAACTCATTTAAGACATGGCTACAAGGCAGGACAGCACCTATATCATGCTAGATCATTTGTGTCAGCAAAAGATGGCTTTTGCCAGCTACTGCGTGGATACCGCAAACATGCCAGCACTCGATGCAAGCAAATGGAATCCAATCGCAAAGTTGACAAGCTTGTTAAAAGTATTCCACAACACAACAGTCTGCCTGAGTGAAAGATCCTCAACTGCCTCAGAAATGATTCCACAAATAAAATTATTGGAGCTCTTCATTGAGAAGGTGTATGGCAGTACCAGGTGAGAACAGTGGTACTTATTACATTACCCCTTTAGTTCTGTGATGCAAATATCAGAACCTTTTTAATATATTAAACATCAAATTTAAAAAAAAAGATGCTTTGTGATGTTTACGGTCACTGCATTGTCCTGATCAAGCTGTTGCCTTCACTGCGCTAACAGCGTTTGCACAGACACACGTGTTCCTCTGCATCTTAAAATGTGCTTAAATTAAAAATGACTGAGAAGTCCCGTCAGGACTGAAAGGGTTAAATTAAAACATTCAAATTTTAAATATTCTCTGATTTACCTCTATATTTCAAATCATCTTAATTTTGAAAATATACTTCCAATAGCTCACTATTGTTATTTTTTCATCCTGCAGGTGCTAGGTCTTGTATCTACTCTTGCTGCTCTTAAGGACTCAATGAAAGAACAATTCAAGGATTATCTTATAGATTTCAATGCTATCTTGGATACGTGTTTTGATCTAAGATACAAGCTTACATTGTACAAAAATGCTGCTGATGATACTACATCCAGAATGAACTCAAATAGCATAACTGAGGAGCTTGCTCATGTGACAAAAAAGATTCACAGAAGTGGAAGCCGCCTCATCAGCAACCCCTGGCAACAACACTGATAGTGATGAAGGTGGCTTTTCAGCCAATGAACTAACTGGACTTATTGGAGAACACAATTTGGATTTGTTAGACTTTGATAAGTTCATGACTGAAATTTCATCAACATCCCATTCAGCTGCAGAGGAATTACGCCAAAGAACCTTGACAAAAACACCAAAGAAACAGTCGTCAAGAAGCAAAGATAATTCAACTCTGCAATCTGTGAGAGGAAATGAGGCTCTATGAAAACATGGAAATGAAGCCTAAAGAAGAGAAGTCTTTTATGTGGTAGCATGAAAATAAGCCTAGGTTTCCCTTGCTATCAGGGCTTGCAAGTAAATATTTATCAGTCCCTCCATCATAGGAGAGCGAGCGTATTTTCAGTATAGGTGGGAATATAAATACCCCCAAAAAGAGCAGGCTCTCGCCTGATATTAGTGAAAGCTTAATGTTTCTGCACCACAATCTTAGAACTTTTCAATTTGAGTATTGAATGTACAGTTATCAAAGATATCTATATTTATCCTAAAGGAGCACAATATATTATCTTGATGGAATATATTATCATTGTGTTTCATGTTTAATGGTTGTACAGGAGTGCAATCCTGAGTTGCATAACAGTGCGTAATTGTTCCTTCATGTTAATGTGTATTACTATTTATTATAAAAATAAAAGTATCAGTACAGGCACTTGAAGAAATTCAGCATTGATATCAGCCTCTTTTCTGGCATTGGTACATCACTACTAGAGAGCATAACCTGAATTAAGATATATTTTTAGTGAATAAGATGCCAGATTTTATGATGAATTGTCTTCAAAGAGTCTGGAAAGTTGTTCAAGCATTAATGGCTCATTAAAAACCAAATGAGAAAAATGCTATCACCATTCCATTATCCTTGCTACCATGCTCTTCACACCATAAAATATTAAATTTTATTCTTTAAAAAATGATTTAAAAAGATCTAAAAGTACAATATTGATAAGCTTAACTCAAAGCTCAATAACTAACTTTGAAAATATTTTACAGATGACAGAAACCTTCAGTGAAAAATAAACAGAAAATATCATATAGCTTTTTAATTACTTAGATCAAAAGCTATGGCTCCTACATATCTAACCATGAACAGCCATCAGAAGATAATCAGGTAATAAAGTTTTGATATGTACAAGGCAGTCAGTCTGAGTTAAGGTGAGAGTAAGCAATGGAAAGCACTGAGGTGCAGGAATACCAGCCCCTTGCTAGGCTCTGCCAACTGCAACTAAATCTTAAAGAAAGAAATCTAGTCTCACGAAATTCAAGAAAAAAGCTCAATATATTTACTCACAAAATTAGATACATTTATAGAGCACATGGCTGATTACAAAAAATTAAATCCCTAAACTTGCTATGCACAACTTGAGTTAAGACTTAATGCAGTGCAACTCAAGTCCAACAAACTGCCCAGAACTTACCTCACATAACCATTTAAAAAATTAGCATAAGTTCAAATTGAATGATAGTTTTGTATTAAACTGCTCGACATAGAATCATTTGAAATTTTACTTCTTAATCCGATAATATTCAACACTTGAACTTCATGAAAAGTCACATACACGTTCCGCGCTTAAAGCATAACACAAAAAGAAGTATGCACCTGGATGAAATTGGTGTATAATTTACACATGAAAAGAAATGACAGTTCCACAAAAAAATAAATACTACACTATTTTGCACATGTAAAAGTTGATGACTTTTTTTGTAAAGCGAGAGCGGCGCTGCCCAAACACGAACCTCGAGGGTGCAGCTTGGTGAACGGAAACCAGTTCACACTGACATAAATCTACATTGACAAACAATTACGCAACTAAATGTTCTTATACCTTACGTATACATTAGAAACGTCCTTAGAAATAATAATTTAGAATTTCACAAACACAAAACAGTACATACACACACATACTTTAAAAACAATACTCCACACGTACCCCACAGTTCCTCCCCGTAGTGCTCGTTATGTTCCAATAATGTGAAAACGGAGTTGTGAGACGAGTTAAATAAAATAATTTACAATAAATTTCTGATTTTTTGAAAACGCACAGAATAAATTATAGTCATTAGCTCATTTCTTCAAATATTAGATATAAAATAAATTACAATGTTGATTTTAATGGGACTGCGGCCGTACAGCGGCCATGATGGCGACATTCCCTAGCGTTATTGATTCCATAAAAAGACGCGACCCACTACCACTGTACGAGCTATCCACCCTACCTCCGCGCCCCTTTGCTACTACATTCTTTGCAATTGTTGTCCCCCAGTTTATGCTGCATGCATATACAAATGCCACACAGCACCATATTGGGTTCATCTACGACTCGTGACTTTCTCCGAATTAAAAGGACCTATAACATCAGTGAATTTATGATTGCAGTTTAGTTATGAATAATGAAGGAAAAGCTGGATAAGACTAATAAATATAATCAGGCGTATTGTTAGCATGTGAAGGCCAGGAAATCCAATTTTGACTTTTCTCTCACTCAAAAAGAAGACGAGCTTGAAAATGTTTATTTGGTGTCACTAAAACTACAGTTGTGAACTATTTTAAAGATTTATTGATAATGAATGTATGAATTGCAATGGTAAAGTTATCTCTGTAAAAAAAGTCGTTGGCCACACAACGTTCCTCCTGCGTAGTCCTAGGGGCAGGGCTTGATGTTCAAGTGAATCGATATGAAATTAAATGTTAACATGCTTCAATTCCGTACACATTAATTAAGTAGTGCATGAAATCAGGATACACTTGAACGTTGATGTAGAGTATTTGAGCAACCTGTCAGAATATATGTGTAGGCAGGATTACTTTTGGATCATTAGAAACAGAGAGGAGAAAATAAATTAACTAATGACTCAAAATCGTTTTCCATCTATACAGCTTAGGAATATTTTACAGTTTTTCAATACACTGATTTGCAAATTTTAGAATGTTCATAAAACGAAGAGGGAAATGCTTGACGCGTTTTACGCCTGCATGGTAGTTTAGTGGTTAAGCGTTCTGACACATCTGTCATGTCCCTGGTTCAAGAATTCCCGCAGCTCTCGACTTTTCTCCAACTTGTAATGCAGGGGGCCAGGCAGACTAACGGACTGACTAACTTCAAAAGACTATTTCTTCAAACTTGCAGATCATTGCTACATGTCCTTATAAGCCTTTACCTTAAGTTAAAACTCAAGAAGGACGGAAACAGCCGCTGGAAGCATGATCATTAGTCTCAAGAAGTTAACATTTACAATTGAAAAACCAATGTACATTCGGATACTTGATCGGAATGAAGCTTCCTTCTTTTTTCTTTCACCTAATCTTTTGCTCGTCCTGTAGCTTCTGTTTGGCAAAGTCTGTTCGTCACGGGGCTGAACATGTCTGAATTCCTAGAACCGTTATTAAAGTCACTGAACACACAATTTCAAATTTTAAACCTCGGAAGTTAAATTTTACCATGAATTTTTCATATCATCTAGTGTGTGTTTAGCTTTTATATGCTCATGCTCGCGTATTTTCGTAATTTTAATTTACGATTTGACTTCTACGGATTCTTAAGTTTTAAAATCCGGGACGGGCTTGGCTTCATGATGATCATATAAACCTGTTCATACAGCACCTAATGTTTTCTCTTAACGTATATATTGTTTTCATGACGAAAGTAACCAAATTTTTACTCCTATGGATTTTTTTTATTTTCGATTTTATAGACCATACAAAGACTCCATAATTTGGTTTTTGAGCTATTCTCAATTTCTAGGCTGTTAATTGAGTCACAGTAAAAAATTTGTCACAGTAGGATAAATATTAAAATAATGACGACGACTTTGAATTACATATGGTCTTAATAAAGAGCTCATCAGTTATCAGTTTCTATGATTCGCATTACATGGAAACATTACGGTTTGTTTTAATGAATTTGAAACGATGATATGCAATTCTAAAAATAATTTAAACAAAATATTCTCCAGACTTGATAACTGTTGTGAGTTGAGTGCTTCCTTCAGCTACTTGAAAAACTGCAGGACACATGAAAAAATGACACAAGTAATGGACAGATGTCAGTTACACGTCACTGGGTTGTAAACTTCACAAATTAGTCAAGGTTGAGCTGAAAATGTTTGGAATTGAAGATAACAGACAGTAAAAACAGATTATAGAAAAGTATTTAGTATATGAAGTCAAAAACATTCAGCGTAATTTAATGATTTATTGAGGGTATGAAAATGTAAATTGTATGGGTTTAACTTCTGTGATGACTGTATTGTAGAGACATGTAATGTAGAGTAAGAGTGAACGTTAATATTGTTCATATAATTTCTCAGATACAAATGAAACCTAAACATAATCAGAAGGTTGAAAGTTCCGGTGTCCTAGTATTCCAGTATTCCAATGTTTCAGTCTTCCTTGTTCGAGCATTCTTTAGTCATTATATTATGATTATATTCTATTCTGTAGCCACCGTGGTCGAGTGGTCTATGGCTTGTGTTGTGTATCAGGTCTCTGCTTCGTGCAGAAAAACTGCGGGTTCGAATCCGGCCATGAACACGAGTTGTTTCTCGTTGCTTCTTCGCGCCGTGAGCTCGCACATATCGGTAAGGCATGCTGGGTAAGCAGTCAACTCCCCGCCCATGGACACGCCCATCTAAACCTTCCCGGATCATGGAGCCTTATCATCACCCCTACTCTAAAAATGTTAACCTTAAGAATTTGAAAAACCAATGTACTAAATGTCTATGTACTGTGTACTCGATTGTGTACTCGAGACACAGCCACCGTAGTCGAGTGGTCTGCGGCCCGTGTTCTGTATCGGGTCTCTGCTTGTGCAGAAAGACTGCGGGTTCGAAACCCGGCAATGAATACGAGCTGTTTCTCGTTTCACGCCGCGAGCTCGCACTTATCTGTAAGCCCTCAACTCCCCGCCCATGGACACATCCCAGGATCGTCGCATGGAGCTCACCATCACCCTACTCTGAGAATGTTAACCTTAAGAATGTGAAAAACCAATGCAGGTACTAAATGTCTATGTACTGTGTACTTGATTAGAAATAAAGATTTTCTTTTGTTTGTTTGTTTTGTTTCTAATTGTAATTTATCTCTAGACATCACGTGGACATCTTTCTCATAACGCAGAAATAAATGAGCACCACGAATTATTTCTTGTATGGAATGAATGCATTTTGGTATTGTCATTACAATAAATACGATAAAATTTCCGAATGCGCTATTCAGTTGATGACGCATAAAACCTGTTCAACACTTGCGTGTCATCCATTTGACAACCACTTGACAGTTCATGACTTGAAACCAGCCTTTTTCCTGATGTGAGAGTAGTCCATTTAATTGGATGAAGAAAGAAGAAATCAATAGTAAACAGATAATTTTAATTATTACTGAGCTTCTGAGTGCATGTGAACTGGAAAAAGTTTGCAGTAAACTAATTCCAATGAAATAATAATAGTAATTTTAAAAATGATAAGAACAATTAGAATCCTAAAATCCTATTATGTAAATTTTGCCGATGACTGTGTTGTAGTTTTATGTTATTGATATACCAAGTACTTGCTATTGATATAAGTAGTTGTTATTGATATACTAAGTATTCGTTATTGATTTACCAAGTATTTGTTATTGATCTAATAAGTATTTCTTATTCGCATACTAAATGCTTGTTATTTATATAGTAAGTACTTGTTATTTATATAATGGGTACTTGTTATTGATATAATAAGAACTTTTTATTGATATTCAAATAATTGTTACACTTCCACTAATCTCACAACTTTATTAATGCCCCCTTGCATAAAAACAAACACATCACACAGTCCAGTAACATCACGTGCTGTGTGACGCCTGAAAGGAATACATCACACAGTCCAGTAACATCACGTGCTGTGTGACGCCTGAAAGGAATACATCACACAGTCCAGTAACATCACGTGCTGTGTGACGCCTGAAAAGCAGCATGGGGCTAGGGTAGTTAGTTCACAACCGACAGCTCGGCTAGACCGGATGTCGTAATCTATTCCGGCTACATTCTTTTTGTAAATTCAGCGTATTCCAATTTAGAGGTTGACTTTCACAACGTGATGTTGGAACATGTGTCATTATGCGCATACCTACAGCTCTTCACATTCAATTTATGCTCCAAAATTTTCTTTTGACTGAAGGTGTTACAATTCCAGCATTCTTAATTAAATTTTGAACACATTTGGCCTCAATTCTAACATTCATTGTTTTAATTCCTACATTCCAGGTCCCAATTCCCGCTATTTTGATCCCAATTACTACATTAACTAATCCGATTTCTGCATTCATGCATGGTCGCAATTCCTGTATTCGTTACGCCGATTCCAGCTCTCACGGTTCCAATTCCAACATTCTCGGCCGCTCCCCTTGTCACATTTAAGCCTACACTTCCTGCGCAGACGCAGAGCTCGCCGGCAGGTCGTAGCACCACCACATATGACCGTGAGAAATTGGTTGGTGGCTTCCTCTCTGGGTTGCGGTTGCCGCCTGCCTTACTTCATCATAATGCGAATACCAAGTCTAGATTCCTCTCCGCTCCTCTGTACAGAAATTTGAATCACTAGTGATGATGATGGTTTGAAATGATCACTGCATGGAAAACGTCTCTGTCACTTGAATATTACGTTTCGAATTGAAGTGTCTGCAGGCATTTACTGTAGTTTTACAGTAAAACTGTATTAGTCTGGCCTGGATATTTCAAGTATAACATAGATACTTGATCACAGATGATTCTTGTTGTAAGAAGTTTTAACAGCTTCAAAATAAAATTATCCATTTAAGTTTATTTTTCTGTGCATTTTCTTGTGCCTTCGATAATTAATACTCGAATCAAAAGATGTTTACGTCGACGGACTATATTTTTGTTCGCTAAATTATTGCTAAGTTATCTAAGGTGCGGATAATAGGATACGTTTTTATGTTGATACGCTAATTACATTAGAGTAACGTCCGGTCTATACATAGAATAACGAGAAACAAGTTGTATCCTTCACAATTTTTATTTATTTCAGGCGAAGGGTAAACCTAATAAAGAGCTTTCCAAGATGAATGATTCAATACCTGTATAAATTTTATGAAGTATCTAAATGTTTCTCAGTGATCTACTTCTGCGTTAGCTAAGTATGGGAAACAATCAAGCTAGTTAAATTTTATTAGAGTCTGAGTTGGCACATTGATAAGGGCAGGCTCAGCAGGCCAACCACAATTTCTCCAGCAAAAAAAGCTGCATGTGAGCTCCACTGATAATGGACTTTAATAAACCGAAATGTTCGCTAACTTGCGCAGTTTTCGTAAATTCTTGCCTTAAATGTGCTCAACGGAACTAGTTCTGCAGCCCAAAGACTCAGCTAGCATCTCTTGCGGTCAATGTACTTTTATTTGTTCGTGCTTGTACGGTGTGTCGTCTAGTGGGTGCTTGTGGTGTGCTATTTTCTCTCATGATACACTATTTTCTCTTATATTACACTGTTTTCTCTTATATTACACTATTTTCTCTTATATTACACTATTTTCTCTTATATTACACTATTTTCTCTTATATTACACTGTTTTCTCTTATATTACACTATTTTCTCTTATATTACACTATTTTCTCTTATATTACACTATTTTCTCTTATATTACACTATTTTCTCTTATATTACACTATTTTCTCTTATATTACACTGTTTTCTCTTATATTACACTATTTTCTCTTATATTACACTATTTTCTCTTATATTACACTGTTTTCTCTTATATTACACTATTTTCTCTTATATTACACTATTTTCTCTTATATTACACTATTTTCTCTTATATTACACTCTTTTCTCTTATATTACACTGTTTTCTCTAATATTACACTGTTTTCTCTCATGATACACTATTTTCTCACATGATACACTATTTTTTTCATGCTGCGCTATTTTTTCTCATCATACGCTATTTTCTTTCATGATGCGTTTTATTTCGCATTACACGTGCCTGACACGGAAGGGCAAGAAGGTAGTGTGCCTGTACAACATGAGTGGCACGGAAGTGTCCGGGACAAAAGTCGTAACATATTATGTCTGGAAATACGCTCTGGTTCTGTAGCTTCGTACTGTAGCTGGTCGCTGCTGGACTATGACACAATGTTCTCCTGCTGTGTAGACCAGCGTCAGCACGGTGTAGACCAGCGTTAGTAATGTGTAGAATAGTGTCAGCACTGTGTGGACCAGCATCAGCACTGTGTAGACCAGCGTCAGCACTGTGTAGACCAGCATCAGCACTGTGTAGACCAGCATCAGCACTGTGTAGACCAGCGTCAGCACTGTGTAGACCAGCATCAGCACTGTGTAGACCAGCATCAGCACTGTGTAGACCAGCGTCAGCACTGTGTTGACCATGCAGTTTGTTGCAATGAGATGCTTGAGCTCATTTTGTAGGAATGACCTTCTTTTACACCCACAAAATGGTCTGCAAAAACTAGCAATACGAGTAATGACACCAAATCCAAAAGGAAATTTGGTATAATAACTAATAGACGTAATTAATTTCTCGAAATATCGTCAATAAACTATTTTGTACAATACAAGCTGCAATGTAACGTGTTCACATCCCAGCTAATGAGCAGTGAAAGTGAATTCAGAAGTCAGTTGTATCCTGAAATATGGCCTCCACTCATCCAGACCTGTACCTCAACTTTCCAGCGCATCAGCGTTGCCCAACCCTCACCCCATTGCCATTCCACTGCCACCCACCGCCACACCGCCACCTCACCTCTACGTCATCGTTTACACAGCATGCGTGGTCTTCCATGGATTGGACGCATGAATGTTGCGCTCAGTTCGTGCATGCTGCAAAAATCAATATGCATGGCGGGCTGAAGCGGCGGTCCAGCGATGCTTGTGCGTCGTGATCGCGTGGTCCACCGCTGTACAGCAACCAGTAGTACACAGTGCACAGTGCTGTACTGTACGACTGTACCGTGCTGTACTCTACGACTGTACCGTGCTGTACTCTACGACTGTACCGTGCTGTACTCTACGACTGTACCGTGCTGTACTGTACGACTGCATTGTGTTTTACTGTACGACTGCACCGTGCTATACAGTGTGACTGTGTCGGGCTGTACAAAACGATAGGTAATGGACTCTGTTGAGATGTTCTGATAGATGACTTCCGTTGCCTTGTTACCGCGTAGGTAGACGCATCAGCGAAGCAGGGTGGTTGCTGCCTGCATCTGCAACATAGGCCCGACATACAGGACGTACAAAATGCTGAACTAAATACAAAATGTACATAAAATGTACACACACTCGGAACACAATAATCGTAGGGTCACTTTGAAAGTTGCAGCGGAATAAAAATAAATAAAGCGACAACGCTGCGTAAAGCACAATTTGCAGGAATGACGCATCGCTGCACCGTTGCGACTAGAAATCAATACAGACATGGAGGGGAGATGCAGAGTCCTTGCATGGGGGCTGCATTCCCTCAGATGAACAATTTTGTGTAACAAAATGTCCGGGATCGCACATCAAGTTGTATGCAATACATCAGTCACACGCTGGAGATCTAGCGTCGTTTTCTGGATACGAGGAGAATTTTGAACAGGCTGAATACAAAGTCTCTTTAAGCGTAACAAAGTAACGTGGATGAATTTTCGCGATTGATTTTTCCACGTACAACATATTGTACTAAGATCACAGAAGAATCGGTGCATAGCATGAACACAAACTGATGCATGTTATTGGTGCATCATGTCGATGCAGCATCAGACTCAACATCGCAACATCAGACTTATCACAACATCAGACTTAACATCGTAACATCAGACTGAACATTGCAGCTTTTGCTGTACTCGCAAGTTCCGTCAACCGTTATGATTGTGATGGATATCTCACGCTATGGCGCTCCTTCATTTGCTTGTTATCTCTTGCCTTGCAAGTATTTTCTGCCAAGGTCTTTTGAATGTAAACATGGACATTTGGCTGACATAGATTTCTATTCTTGACAACATACGAGGCTGTGTGGAACACATCGGTCGTGGCAACCAACAAGCTTTGTGTCCGCAACTCAAATACTGATAACAATTTTTTTGAAAGGCTTTTTGAGGTAAACTGACGTAGGTGGTTTTTTCTCTTAGACTGGGCGCTCTCGGGAAAAATTGTTGAACAGTTCTACGGAGTAGTTATTATTGAACAGTAATTATTGAACAGTTTTAAGGAGCAATTATTACTGAACAGTAATTATTGAACAATTCTACGGAGCAGTTATTACTGAACAGTAATTATTGAACAGTTCTACAGAACGATTTCATCAAACAGTTTGACTGAACAGCAATCATTGAACAGTTCAGTTGAATAGTAATCATTGAACAGTTTGAAAGAACAGTAATTATTAAACAGAGGGACTGAGCAGTTGAACCACATACTGAGCAGTTGAACCACATACTGAGCAGTTGAACCACATACTGAGCAGTTGAACCACATACTGAGCAGTTGAACCACATACTGAGCAGTTGAACCACATACTGAGCAGTTGAACCACATACTGCTCCTCCCAGGAACAACTTTTTTTAGTTGGTGGGAGTAACAAACAAACAAAACAAACAAAAAAGTATATTTCCAATGAAGTTGGTACATGAGAAATGTAACAGCATTGGTTTTTAAAGATGCCTTATCATAAAATACTTTAGTGGTAGGTATTCTATGTATAGTAGATGATATAATAGAAGTACCTACGGGTATACGTAAACATTTGTAGGTACAGTGGATTTGTAGGTACAGATGGGGTACATTTGTAGGTACAGATGGGGTAAATATGCAGGCACGGATAAGGTAGATTTGTCGGAAGGTTCACGAGTAGAAATGAGGGTAGATT
>VCRD01001124.1:141744-154655 GCA_006783055.1 Trinorchestia longiramus
AAAGTGAGCATGGGAGTGAGGGGAAGTGGGCTCAGGGAGTGATTGAAAGTGAGCATGGGAGTGAGGGGAAGTGGGCTCAGGGAGTGATTGAAAGTGAGCATGGGAGTGAAGGGAAGTTGGCCCGGAAAAGTTAGGCATCAAATTGTGGCGATACGTGCTCTCTCTCTACACGGTGACAGCATAAATATGTAATAATCACGAGCATAAATTGAATTCCGCAATGGTGAATGTATTACATACACATTTTAGGTTAATTGGAACCAATGAATTATTCATAACGAGAGAGAAACGTAGCAAATTGGAGGAATCCAAAATCCATGACATGAATGATATATTATATATTAATGAGGCCAACACAAGAAAGGAAGGAACACAATTTAATTACAATAATTTGCTCGAAAAACATTCGGAAAAACAGGTATGTTATCAAATTAATATTATCTATCTTCTCACATCACCCAATTCCATTCCCAATAATTAGTTGATTATACAATACCGAGTGGTTGCGAAATTGACGCACTGTTCCATCTAACGACACATCCTAAATACATGGAAACATGTCAAAATTCATTGAAAATCACTCCAATCATATCACTTAAATTCATTCTTAATACTTAACTAAATACACTCTCATGAATTAATAACCACTGCCGTTCCATTAACCAATTTCACTGACAATAATACTCAGTTCACTTTCGAATAATGACGCGAAGAATTTCGTTGCACTTCGTTCACCGCACGTACGAAACACTCGGTAGAGCCCTAACGCGTGGCGCCGGCACATCTTATTTAAACTATACATATATATATATATATATATATATATATATATATATATATATATATATATATATCAAGGACTACTATAACCAGGACGTGCTCCGCCATGTAGCTCACTACGCTAGCGGAGGCCATTGCATTCTTAGTAACATAACATTTTTTATCGGACAAATTGATCAAAAATTACTTCTTTCAATCAATAGAAGGAATAATAAGGTTTTACAGTGAATTTTAAATGGTTTAAGGCACTGTAATGCTTTGAAATACCAATTTTAACCGGACTTAACATGTATTATTGTATGAGCTTAGTGGCCACTTTATAAAAGGCCGAGTTGCTGCAGTTTTAGACTTTACAAGTTAATTATAGTTAAACCTTTTCCAATGCAAACAACCAAACATACAAACATTCACGCATATAAACAAACAGACATAGAAGCAAAAACCTATCAAACTGCAGCGATTAGTCAGCCAACCGGGCCTTCTTGACAGAGGTCTGAAGGACTGCATTCTTCTGCTAGTCTTTCTCTGAGGGGTTGACAGCAAATTGAGTGTAGTAGTCATCAGAATACTGCCTTTCTTTGACTCGTACAGTTCCTTGACGTCTGCAAATGATGCAGTGTTTCATTGTCAAGACTGATCTTCTGGCCCTTCTCACTGATCCAGCTATTGTGGATGCAGTTGTTTATCAGATGTAGCTCCAGTTGTTTAGCAGATGTACTGTGTCAAAAAGGAGAAACCAGACACGCTCATTGTCAAGAGGATGCTTGGCTGTGGCACTGCAATTACCTAGTGATTAGAATAGAAGTGGCCTTGCAGTCTCGGTTGTTCTCGGCCATGCCACTCAGCAACCCACCAGAAAATGAAACAGTTGTGTGAATCTGTACTTCATCTACCAAGAGAAACACATTTTTCTGTTGCAGTGTCTGGACTTTTTCAAATGGCGGATTTCATGAAGCAGGCACATTGAAAATACTGGGAGGGATTTCACTTGTTCACACAACCCCACACTTGTTCGGCATTTTTAATACATATAATTAGCAATAAACTTTGTAAACAAACAGTATCCACTTAGTAATTCAGCAATGTGCCTGGAAACAAACAACAATGTCCGATTCAAACCGAGCGACAGACTACGACAATGTTCGCACTGTGATAGATGGGGTTAACTGAGCTCAGTAAATTGGCCTCCGATACCGTAGCCAGCTACATGGCGGTGCATGTCCTGGTTATAGTAGTCCTTGATATATATATCCAGCCTCCAAGGGTAAAGGCTCGTATTAATAAATATTTCCACTTTGTTCCTGCTGGTGATATCCCGAAGTAATAACGTAGACATCAAATTCAACTTGACGCTGAAATCCCGAGCCTCTCCGAGTTAATTATTGGCGAAACATTTCAAAGTTGTATGAACTTTTCAAGGATCCAGTTACTTCCAGAAGTAGTAGTCGTAGTAACGGTAGTAGAAATAGTAGTAAACGACAGCGGTAGTCGCTCCAGTAGTACTATTACAGGGTGGCCCGTAAGTGAGGTACCTTTTTAAAATTATTATAGTTATAAAACTAAAAATGGTAAAGAGATTTTTTTAGTTCAGTATGAAAAGAAGAATTTCAAAGTACTATAAATTTATAAATCAAACAATAAAATACGTTGAACTATGGAATACAATATCTTTTAAATGACCTCCATTATTTGGCAAACAATGGTGAGCCCTTTCAACGGTGCTGTTCATTACTTTTCTTAATGTCTCTAGGGAAATGTTGTTGATCTCTTGAATGATGTTTAGTTTCAAATGCTGTAAAGTATCAGGCATTACAATGTAAACATTTTCCTTCAAGTATCCCCAGAGAAAGAAATCAGGAACACTTAGATCCGGAGATCGAATCGGCCACGGTATATCACCAAAACGAGAAATTATTCTGTTTGGAAAAGTTGCTTTCAACATTTGCATTGTTTCTTTCGCTGGGTGCGCTGTAGCTCCATTTTGTTGGAAAAAGGTAATCTCTGTGTTATTATCTCCAATTTTGGGTATCAAATACTTTTGAATCATTTGTCTATACAGATTTCTATTAACACAAATTGCATCACAATCAGCATCTTTAAAAAATTTTGGTCCAATGATCCTCGAAGACGTGATGCCACACCATACTGTTACTTTAGCTGAGTGAAGTGGACGTTCATGAATTTCTTTTGGATTTTCTGAAGCTCAGAATCTGCAATTTTGCTTATTAACAAAATCATTGAGGTTTAAATGTGCCTTATCAGTCATTATTTAATTTTTTACATAGTTTTCATTTTCTGCAAGCTGCAGAAATCTATTCTAAAAATCTAATCGTTTTTGGTAATCCGTAGGATGGAGTTCTTGAGTTAACAGAATTTTATATGGATGATACTTTAGATCTTTTACCAAAATACGTTGCAATGAGGTACGTGACATTCTCAGTTGAATTGAACGTCTCCTAGTTGACGTTTTGGGCCGATCAGCAACACTCGTTGCAACCAGCTGAATTGAAGCACCAGTTCGTATGGTCCGTGGCCTGCAACAACGTTGTATGTCTGCTGTTGTCCCAGTTTCTCTAAATTTTAACACCAGTTTTTTATGCACTTCTTCGAAAGACTTCTTTCAATACCACCAATATTCCTGTAATTCCTCTGAACTGCAGTAACTGAACCTTTCGGAAGTAAAGTTCCACTATTTTTGCTCGTCGTTCCATTGCGCAGCGATTCATTTTGGGGAGGTGGATTTTATGAATTTTTTGGGGAATATGTTGTGATTGTCGGTATACTTGATACACTGGTAGAAAACTTTGAAATCTCCTCATTCATTCTGAATTAACCAAATATCTTTACTATTTATAGTTTTATAGCTATAATAGTCTTGAAAAGGTACCTTACTTATTGGCCACCCTGTAGGTAGTAGTTTTGTTGTTGTTGTAGATCTTGCAGTACTAGTAGTTTTAGTAGCTCTAACCATTCGGTAATTCTTGTAGTTATTTTAGATCCCTCCCTAAAATGAAAGAAAATTCTCCGTAAGTGTATGCCGTGATAGAGGTGCGCTACCACGTTTATGCTGTTTGTTGGCCTATTATTTCTGTTTCCTATTCAAGAAATACCCTCATTTTCCTCCGAGTGTTATTCCGTCCTTTGCTTCCTTGAAGTCAGTCGCTTGCTCCTACCTCGTACTACTACCTCGTACTACCTGCATAATCATCGTCGCTTCACACACTGTTGTTCCCCCGATCAACGCCTTACTCGTTTGACTTCCCTTGATTTCCCGACTGCTGCTTATATAATCCGTTGGTGTTTTGTAGAAACACGCCTCCTGACTTTTAGCTCCTCTTTTCGTACTTGGTCTTGCTTTACAGGTGTACTGTGTTCATTTGACCGTTGGCTTCTTATCCGATGCTTCCCACGGTTTCGAGGCGTTCGCAGAACATGTTTCAACTGGTAGGCGTTCAAAACTGCTTACACTGCATAATAGTGTGCTGTGTTGTTTGTATTTTTGCGAGAGCGACGGTTGGGTTTTAATGGCCCTGTGTCCCAGCTGCGCGTTCCCCACGTGTCTATTCACCTTCACACATCCTTACACATTAACCCATCATTACACATTACTATACATCACTATATATTATCACTATAACCACCACAAAATCAAATACCGTTTGTATCAAAAAATAACTTTGAGACTCGATATAGGGTGAGTGACCGACAGTGGGAGGAGTGGAGAGGCAGGGGAGGAGGCATAAAAGGAGGCGGAGGGAGTGGAGGGGAAGCTGCAGAGGGAGGAGGGTTTAGGAAAGATCAGAGAGGTTCAGGTGGGATAAGGAGGGTTCAGGAGGGTTCAGGAGGGTTCAAGAGGGATCAGGAGGGTTCAGGTGGGTTCAGGGGTATAGGGGAGTCTGCGGACTGCAGCTTAAAGGTGTAGGGTTTGAGAGAGGGGTATTATATAAAGAATAGAATGGGGATATTGTAGGGGTGTTATTTAGGAGAGTTGGGGTGGGTTGAGCAGAACGCCTAGTCACTACTGCATACACTGCCTGCTGCGTGTAGAGCTTAGAGAGTAGATTGCACATTTTCAGTTATTGTAGCTATTGATTTTCATTGGTCAAGCAGCTAAAAGTCTTTTTTCTTAGCGATTTTCTGTACAAAATATTTGACATACACAAATAAACGGCAGATCGGCAGTAGATTATTCGTTTATGACTATCACCGTACAATTCACATTGCCAGTCTCGTGATTTACATGACACAAGACACAATACGCTTCCCCATAGCAGGCTCTTCTCTTCATATATCATATCAAAAAGATAGGTATCTATTCTATCAATAGATTGCAGCCACTTCATTGGCAACGGCTCTAGGCATAAAAGAAGCGTAATGCACATCACGTTCAGAATAAATGCGCCACTAAAAAAATGCAGAAACAATAACGGCTCACATGAGAGGGAAAAATTTAAATCAAATCAACGTCTGAACTTCAGCCCTGCAATGAAAGTTACTTTGAAACCCAAGAGATGGCAATTAAACCAAAGCCCTGGAGTTTGCATGAAGGGACCTTTACTCACCGAACAAAGTACATCTCATGAATCAAAGCCAACTTTATTCCGATAGATCACGAAGTACAGTACCAATTCATAGTACGTGGAACCGGTTTTTCAATTCTTAACTCTAGTATCTTGAGACTAGCGATGACACCATTATTTTAAGGATTATATTGTATTACCTAAAATGTTATTACCCCGTATGAGATTTCTGTTTGCTTCATAGAAGGCGTTACAATAGCAGTATTAATAAAAGCTTGATGTACTTAGCCTTTAAATTTCAGCCTGATGTACTTAGCCTTTAAATCTCAGCCTGATGTAGTTAGCCTATAAGTCTCAGCTTGATATAGTCAGCAACTAAGTCTCAGCCTGATGTAGTCAGCCTTAAAAAAACACGTAAAATCATGGTACGACCAAAATGGTCTCAAGCTTAACGCAAGCAAGACACAGAGCATCATTTTTGGTTCTAAGAACACAATAAAAAAGCACCCAAATTTAACTTTAACGTTAGGAAATGATGTTATTGAACGAGTAGGAACAGTAAAACATTTGGGCGTCTAGTTTGATCAAAAGATGTCATTTCAACCCTATGTGGAGAAAACATGCAACAGAATTACCGGTACATTAACGTTTCTTCACCGCGTGAAGAATATGCTTGACGAAAAAACTAGACTAATAGCCATCCAATCTTTAGTGTTATTACGCTTCGACTACTGTGACTTGGTCTGGGGAGCAATGATATTCACAGCTCACTGTAATAATGATTAAATTAAATAGATCATCAGCAAGTCATTATAAGCAGTCAACCCGTAATTAGAAATTATAATTTCAGTTTAATAACAATTTTAACTTTATGCTTTAACTTTTGAATCTCATAATTTATCTGTTTCAGTCTTTCTCAGATGTTAAACATCCGATTTTGTTAAATGCAATGATGTTGATTCTAAGCTGTGCCTAAAGATAACATTTCGCTTATCACCTAAAATGCGTAGAATACCTACCACGTCAGAATTTACAAGAGTGTCACCAGCGACTACCTTTTAAATCATAATTTAAAAAGTGAACTTTCATTTGCTTCACCATGTATATTTAACGTTCATTGCGTGATGTGAATGTTTACGTATACCCGTAGGTACTGCTGTTATATCATCTACTATGCATAGAATACCTACCACTTAAGGATTTTATGATAAGGCATCTTAAAAACCAATGCTGTTACATTTCTCATGTACCAACTTTATTAGAAATATACGTTTTTGTTTTGTTTTTGTTTAAGTCTCAACCTGATGTAGCTAGCCTTTAAGTCTCAGTCTGATGTAGTTAGCCTTTAAGTCTCAGTCTGATGTAGTCAGCCTTTAAGTCTCAGTCTGATGTAGCCAGCACTTATGTCTCAGTCTGATGTAGTCAGCATTTAAGTCTCAGTCTGATGTAGTCAGCATTTAAGTCTCAGTCTGATGTAGTCAGCATTTAAGTCTCAGTCTGATGTAGTCAGCATTTAAGTCTCAGGATAGGCTGAGCTTTAAATCAATTGTACATTCCACTACCAACACTGGGGTAAGGAAATAAAAACAAAGGCAAGTACAGATCCAAATTATTGTATTAAAAATCATACACTAAAGCCATTCACTTCATATACGTGTAGGTGGAGGCACGTAACTAACGAGAGCGAAGAATATTTTAACAGAAGTTCATGACACTTCTCCAGTGAAAGTAACTGGTGTTCACGTTCATGAAACTAAATGTATCAATGAAATTCATTAAATAAATCAATGTAATAAGGCAAAAAATCCTCCAAGATCAATGCAGCAATTCAGGTGACAAGTTGCAGCGAGAGAAATGACTCTATTGACATAAATGAGTGTCTGCGATCCAAAAGACGAAAAGGAGCGAAGTTCGTCGAACAGGTCGTAGAGGTCGAGAAAGAAACAAGAAATTCTTCGCTGTGAGGTTAGACCAGTGTTTCTCAAACTTTTGTAACTCGCGTCACATTTATCAACCATTGAAAATGTCGCGGCACACATACTCCAAACGTACTGGGAACTATGGAAAATTATTATACTATAGCTACATTTTTTTAAATGCTCTAAGCCTCAGAGGGAAAAATTTTAAATGTAAATAACAAAACTTGCCTTTTAATTTTGTTTAAAAATTTTAGTACTAGTTGTTTTCGCTTGCCATTATTAGTGTGAAACGTGTCCTTGGTGCTGTTTTGCAACTCTTCAATGCTTGGGCGTACATGGGATAAGCACATTCTCATTTCTTCCTCAGTGGAGCGTAGTCTTTCTCTCTTTTTTATTCTTATATTGTGCAATGTAGAGAACCCTAATTCACACAGATAAGAAATGGAAAATTGCAAGAGGAATGGCAGAGCTTTATCTAATAGGGCTGGATATTCTTTTTTGTGGAAATCCAAAAGGTATCTATAGGGACAGCAGAATGTTTTATTTTCAAGCTACGGTCACTTGAACTACTTGCTAATTCTTCTTCTTCGTGTAATTGAAGTTCTTCATTATGAAGAAAATCAATGAACAGATTTCGAATCCAGTAGTGCTTCATTGTATTCAATGACGGAAAATGATGGTTAATACGTTCTCCGAGTGTAGACAAATGTTTTAATATAATAGGGATCATTTTCTTTTTGCAGTAGCTACGCATTGTAGGGAATATATCAGTTTCACCTTTTTGAGAGATACCAATTTATCCGTTGAGGTGAGGATATTTTCATTTCGGCCTTGCATGCTACTGTTAACAGTATTAAGATAACAGAATATATCTGTCACATATTCCATTTTAGACATCCAAAAATCACATTTGAGAAAGTTACAAAATCGTTCAATGTTTTCTTTTTCAAAAAATTCAATAAATTCCTTGTGTAAATCATGAACACGAGCTAAGACTTTACCTTTCGATAGCCATCGAACTTCGGTATGCATAAGTAAGCGAACATGATTAGAATCCATGTCTCTGCACACTGCTTCAAACACCCTCGACTTCAATGGCTTACTTTTAATGTAATTGACTATTTCAATAACTTGCTGCAACACCTTCTTCAAATCTTCCTGTGATACTTTTGACACTAGAACTTCTCGATGTAAAAAGCAATGTGTAAGAATGACTTCTGAATTTTCTTTCTGTACTTGTGAAGCGAAGCCTTTAATACTGCCAACCATACATGGTGCTCCATCAGTGCAAATGCCAACGCAGGACTTCCAGCTCAAATTAATTTTTTCAAGATAGCTTGTCACATCAAAAATATCTTGACGTTTACCAGTTGTTTGCATCTCCTTACAGCACAAAAACTAATTGATGATTTCATCTTCATGAATGAAACGCACAAATACAAGCAACTGAGCACTGTTGCTTAAGTCAGTCGATTCATCAACTATTAAGGCAAATTTTGATACTTTCATTAAGCTCTGTACTTTAGTTTCAATATTCGTTGGTAAATCTGAAATTCTCCTGATTGTATCATTTGATAGGGATATTTTGTTTATTTCCGTTTCAGCTTTTTCTCCCAACATACATTTAACCATCTTCCTACAAGCGGGCAAAATAACTGATTCAGTAGGAGTATGATGTTTAGATTTCACTGCTATCAGTTCTGCCACTTCGATGGAAGCAAGTTGAGTTCTTTCTGATATGTTCAAAGTATTTTGGAAAAGGTTTTGTTGCTTTGTTTGCTGATCTAACAATCTTTGAAAATAGCTAACATCTTTATTTTTGAGATAGGAATGTTAAGTAGTGAAATGTCTTTCTAATTTACTTGGCACCATCGATTCATTGGACAACGTAGCCCCACAAACAACACAATGGACTTGGCCGCTCAACTGATCCAGTCCAAGAAAATCCTAACTGCAAATATTCCTCCTTGTATCTTCGGTCGTGGTGAACTTTAGCTTTTTTTGCACTAGAGTTGACGAGTTTTGTCATTTACTTGCTGTTAGTGTACTCACAAACGTCACTTAGTACTTTTCTTTTTATGAACTTGTCTATTGTTATTGAGAAGGGGAGTTATATTATAAAACTGTTAATACACACTGTCACTCACGTATTCCATAACAGGCAGTGATAAACTAATTAGGTGGCAGCACAGTGGTGGCAGTCACGCCGCTGTGCTAGCTCTAAAATTGTTTCATTCAGCTTTAAAATATGGTAGAAGAAACAGTGAAAATTTTTCGAACTTGCGATATTCATAATATATGGCTTATATGCAGGTAAAAGCACTTCGTTGACTTGATCTATCGTCTAATTCCCTTCGATAGTGAAGGTAAAATGATAGCAAGCAAGTAATCTGAAGTTAATCAAAGTTAAACGAAAATTATTGACATGACATGAACGAAAAGCTCGTATATTGAAGTAAATGTAGTTCTCTATTTGTTCTCGAGATAAAGGTTATAATTAAATGCGTTTCATATAATTATGATAATAAAGTGCCACACTGAGATCCACAATGTTTTGTAATAACTACGGTACAATTTAGTGTTCGTGGCACTGCTTGCAGTGCTTAATCTGAACTTTTAACTCACTAAAATTTGACATTTTGAATAATAATTTACATTCTTCAGGATTTGGGAGGAAATTAGTTTCAAACTTTATGAAAGGTATACGTAGATTTTTGTGACGTCTTCTTGTTTCGCGGCACGCTAAATTTTGTCTCGCGGCACACTAGTGTGCCGCGAGACCGTGTTTGAGAATCACTGGGTTAGACGCTGGCAGAATTTCATCAAGCAATTAAAACAACTGCTGGAATCAGCACGATGTTATAACACAAACTGGGCTGAGAAATTTAGAGTATAAGAGATAACTTCGGAAAATTAGTACGGTCTACAGTCATGGAATGTTTGTTCATACTTGCAATATACTGAACGATATTCCCTGAAATATGAAGACTTTCGCTCAACGATATAATTATTGATTGGTTAGCCCAGCGATGAAGTATGTATTCTGCTACTAAGGAAGTTTCCAGAACAAGGTGGAAATAAATTTGAGCAGAAGGAAAACGAAAATTCAAATGCTAATTTAAATGCTAAGTTTACTGCTGGAATACAAATACTTGCACAAAGCTTCAAACTATTTAGGTATCGTAATTGAACAAAAAACATGGAAAAGTTTGAATTCAGTTTCTAGAAACTCATGTTTTCTGAAATCAAGCGTACGGAATTTGCAGGTAGCGACTCATGAAGTGTTAGTTAAAGAACAGTGGATTGAAACAAGACCCTCACATGAACTTTCGAATCCTGTATGTGGAGACCTACACTTCTGTCACAGAGGTACACAAGCCTATCTAAGTATAACTTTTCACTGAAGCCTGACTTTGAAATGCTCTCATGACATTAGTTTTAAGAGTTGTTTTCGTTTTGAGAAGTTATTCTCATCATATGGAAAACCGATGAAAAAACCTTTTGTATGCTCTATCAGAATTAATATTCATTTGCTCATTTGCTGTACTTTGTTGGAGAGCAGTTGAGTGATACTAAGGGTGTGCGCTTTTAGGGTGCATTAAAGTGCACGGGTTTTGGCGAGAATGAGAAAAGTTTGTTCGACACTTTTCTCATACGCGTCAAGGTATTTTGATTACAAAGAACTTAATATTTCAGGATTCACAAGAAAGCTCTGACTCATCTATGGACACGCATCAACAGTGTATGTTTATTCACATATTTTCCTTTCGTCATGCTTGCAAAAATAACATAAAATTATTGTAATCATTGACTTTGATCATTGTGTTTCCTCGGTAGGTGACTGAAGTTAGTTTTTGGACTGGAACCCGTACTCTCAACTGGATTGAAATCTTAACGTCACTAACTCTATTTTGTTCTCTGAAAATCAAGGATAATTCTGGCTCATGTTGTATTGAGCTCTAATCAAGGATAATTCTGGCTCATGTTGTATTGAGCTCTAAGTATTCATTTAGAGCTCAATGCAACATGAGCTAGAATTATCCTTGATTCTTACTCACCAACGATATTTCATGCTCTTTAATTTTCTAAGCGTTTATTTCAGCCAGACAAGTGTGTACGTTCTTATCGTTAATACTTTTTCGCATAGCCTGTTTTTAAACATATTACTTATGAGTTCATATTCTTGCTTTTGTCTTCGAGGTTCGTGGAGAGTCTGTGAGCTCTTCTCTGTCGCTGCGACTTCACTAATTCCGAGACAGTTTCGAAGAGCGGCCGCTTGTTCGTCTCCGGCAGCAGTAGCAGAAGACAAGCCGAGCTGAACGCCATGATGCCGTAAATAAGCAGCGTCAGCTCCTGCTGCAACTCAGGCTGAAATAGACAATCAAAATCAGTGAAATCATTGAAGACTATGATGTCATCAAAAACAGTGTTTCTTCTATAGTGGCTAAAAATGAACGATTGTAAATCATCCATCATTTGAAACTAAGCCTAGAGAAGATTACGATCACGGTCCTCATTGGTTGAGAAGGTTAAAATTTATTTACAGCAGTCTAACGTGGCCTAATTGTTAAGTAGGCATGTGTGCTAAAGAGATAGAGATGCATACGCAAATCAAACAGAGGCGGTTAAATTATGCTCAAAATGTCCTTCAAAGCCATTAAAGTGGTACAATGTTTCAAGAGTAGTAAAGTCGACGCATAAGATGACGGGCTACCACGACTTTGGAGAGTATACAACATCGACGCAATGTGTTTATTTCAATGTTGGTTAAGGACATGGATGCATACAGTAGAGATGTCCAGGATCTCAACTCCTACAAGAATTGAACACTGCACTCACCAACAAGATTTCAATGAGTGGAGGCACACAATAACCCAAATTATTCATAAAGAAGCCCACACTGGACCCGAGGGAGCGCACATTTGTTGGGAACAGTTCCGCTGTCAACAGCAGGGTCATCTGTTGAAAATGTCAGGCTTCATATTTTGTTGAGCAAAGGGGCACAGTCGCGATGTGCGAATAAAGCGTGTGTCGTAGTATTTGTGCATAGGCAATTTGATGAATATGTCATATATGTACCAGAATTCTTAACTAACTTATGGTTGGATATTATCTACATAAGAAATTGCTCCAGTATGACTTCAAATTAAATTATTCCTCATATTCCACTCAGCTTGAGCAGAGTTGGGCAAGACTGTGTAGTGAATCGCATTGTTCCACTACAAAGGAGTACCGCAACGAGGCTAAGTTCATCGACCAATGAGGAAACACGACAGAAGGAGTGAATCCAGCGACGAGGCTAGGCCCCGTTACGACCTGAAGCACGACATTAACCAATGAGCGGTCACGCTCAGGCAGCAGAGCCCAGCTAACCGCCCTATATAACGAGACTGCAACGCTCTGCGTCACGGACTCTCTACCAAGCACTTCCAAAGTCAAACAAACAAACAAACAAACAAAAACGTATATTTCCAATTAAGTTGGTACATAAGAAATGTAAGAGCATTGGTTTAAAAAAAACAACAACAACACCTCTACCAAACACTCTCATCACTTGAATAACTCAACTTACAGCCAACAGCAGAGCAAACAAGGAAGAAATCAGCCATTCTGTCTACGGAAAGGATAGTGTTCAAACAACTTACGCACTAACAAGAAGTGCACGCGGTAATACTTGCCACGCGCTCCAACT
>VCRD01001124.1:169181-180401 GCA_006783055.1 Trinorchestia longiramus
GCATAACACAGTTACACCAGCATAACACAGTTACACCAGCATAACATTGTCACTCATGATTTAGCTGGCCATGGTATGAGAGTGGAGTTTGCTCGCCTTCATTGCATTCTATATGATTTTATGTACAGTGTATATCATTATCTTTAATACAGTTATTATGTTTGTGATTAATATTATTATTATACTTAACTTGAATAGTATCATTATTATTTTCATTGCCATTATTACGATTTTAATGACAGTATTGTCATTATTACGACGGTTGAAATTATTTTATTATTATTATTACTTGTAGGTTCATACGGCGTTGCCATTTTTAGAGCCTACATACTTCTACCAAAAATAGGGTATAAAAATAACTGAAGAGAAAGCGTCATAGCATCCAATATAATTATGTGGAGAAGAACCATGAAAAACAAGGTTTCCAAAACAACGTAACTCAACCCAATAGAAAATTCTAATCAAAACTATTAAGCTGAAAATTTTAGTAGTATAATCGTCAAGATGTCATACCTCAAATGCGGATACAAATGTACACATATTTCAGTTCCATAGGTACTGCTCGCCAAAAAAGTACATGTACGTTTCAGTAAAATACTGTTAATTAGAACAGAAATAATCATAAAATTCAATAACTTAATTTCGAGCTAAGTGATATGCGCTAAAATTTAGCCTGCCAGAAATTCTTACAGTTACACTAGGTACCTGAGTAGGTATCATCTAGTGCTGCATACCAAACATTAGGTACATCATATACGTACCATCGACAGAGGCTAAGTCAGCCCTTCCTTACGGACGAGGACAGACACAGTACACCGACTCTAAATGGAAGGAGTTAAGGATGCACTACAAGGACTCTGTACCTCAAATTTTCTCCAGTCACTTTCAGCATGTCTTCTTGTAAAGGACAATACAATCAGTTAAATAGCTTTAAAATATAAGAAATGTGGTTCTGAAACGCGTGGTGCATTAAAAGTCAAATGACTCTTGCTCCTCCTAAAATATAAAAATATAAACCATACACAAGGTTCAGTTCAATCACTCTGACTTGAGCGTTTGACTTTGTATCATCTCTGACTGAAGCAATAAACATGAGAGTATCATCTCTGACTGAAGCAATAAAGATATGGATTATCTTTATACCCTAGAATTCGGGCCACAACAAACACCAAAGTGAAGCAAGGACGCAACTATTCAGGACGTCGTGGGGCCCCATTACGTGTATGAAAGGCGGCGAGTTTCACCAATGGTACTGGTCATTGAGACTCAGTTAGGTGGATCTATTTAACGATGTGGTCATAACAGCAATGTGCATCAGTCATGGGTCACATGGCTGACCTGAGGGGAATTAGATTTTGCCTGCAGAAACTAACGAGCCTACAAGCACCATATCAGTTGCAAAACTGTAGAAAAACATAAGGAAACCGTTACAAAGAACTCATGCATTCTCAAACCCCTCGTCAGGAAGTTTAAGAATGGAAAATTGAGAGATAAAGCTCGCTTTACTGCCGACACGTTAGCCTTAACTTACAACAGCTTCGATAGTTTTACGTTTAAAGAGACCTACAGATGTAATAAGTCATCATTGTAAAAAAATATTTATCAAAAAGTGAGACAAAATGACTTTGCAAATTGTGAAATTTTGAAAAGCATTCGCAGTTTGTTTCTAGACTTCGAGGAACAATGAATAATTTTCTTCATCCAATAAATATTTTCTATTTCTTATAGTTAGCTTCCTATTTATTGCCCACCAATTGCAGCTAAGTTTGTGCGTGGAGGCCACACTGTCTCAGAAGCTGCAATCTGAGGCACCTACATTCAAGGAGCACATCACGGATCGTGTTCCTGAGATCTTGAGCGTCTGTGAATCAAGTCTAGTTGTCATTCATGCCAATACTGACCAGTGTTGATGCTTGTATGATGTGGGTCTGTGAGCAGCATTGTCAATGAAATGCCTGGCTTGAAGAAGTAATTTACATAACTCGATGAAATTCACAGGCTGAACAGTAGAACTGGAACTAAATATGATACTTTACAGACCCTTAGAATAACTACAAGAAATCTAATATGTCTGGAAAACAACCAATATTCGTCTTGCACCACGCAAATTGAGATGCAAGTTCACAATCTGTACACTAAAGACTGTTTGAAGAACAAGCGGGTCCTGTGTACGCGACAGGACATAAGGAACTATCGACAAAGTTAACAGAAAGTACCTATTGTATAATAGATGTATGGCATTACTGTAGCATGTATACCTTATATAAACCTCTCATCGGCATCAGTTTTTAAAATTTCAGTAGAACAGTACAATATCGCAGAAACCCTCAGTGAGTGCTAGCTACATCAGCAGTTAATCAAAATAAGACATACCTTCATGGAATCATCTTCATATTGTGCAGTCGAAAGAACAAAAGCTTTAATGCCTAAAATATTTGCAAATTAATGGACAAACCCAATTCAATTCATAATTTCAGGACACATCCTTATATCCTAGATGAAACAACGCGTACGTTAATGGAGAATGATGATACAGAGGAGCATCCACGTTGGTGATGGTCGCTGCTGGGGTTTGCATATTGTTAGCAAATTTGGAAATATTTTTGCCAGGTGTGATGACGTCACGGCCGTTGCTCCCAGAGGAAACATTACACGTGAAACCCACTTCCACTGCCGTGAATTCTGCCACGAGCAGGTTCACCAGCATCGACATGGGGACTGTTGAGGCAAACACCGTCACTCAGTGAGGCAATGGAAGTAACTTTTTTAGTACGTAAATACTCTAATATAAGTAATTTTTATTAAGATATTTTGGCAAATACCATAAGAGAAAAGAGCAAACATAAGTAAATTCATTCGAAGCAAATGACTTCAGAGGAGTTGTCGTGTGAAAAAGGAAATCTTAAATTAAAGCTTTGCCTCGGTCTTCACAGTGAAGCATTCCATCCTTACCGTTGCACTCAGTGCACGCCTATGACAGGAAAGTAAAAACATATATATATATATATATATATATATATATATATATATATATATATATATATATATATATATATATATATATATATATATACAACATAAATGCTTTTTTCATGCCGAAAAAATTGTCTGGAAAACAATTCAAATATTTTCATTTATTGCAGACAATCATGCGTTAGTGAGGAAAAAATCAGGATTGGCTGAAATAGTTCAAAAACAAACCAGAAAATCATTTGTCAGGCATTACTGGTAGGAAGAAGAGATAAGGAGCTAATATTCCAGTAATTATGAAATGGCGAACAAATTGATAGGAGAAGCAAGTAAAATATCAGGCAAAAAGACCTGAGTAATTCTTGATGATATAAAATATTAGTTTTCTTGTAGTCGAAAAAAAGTCCCAGCTCAATTAAAAATCGCTATAATTTTTTCATGAGTGGCCAATTTTGTTCTGATGTTAACTTGTTGGGCTGCTGTAAATACGTACTGTACATCGAATTCTGAGTCCGAGCTGAACACACAATTATGCGATTGCATTGTTTCCTTTGTGCCAGGCTGCAAAGAAACCTGCGTAGGATTGTTCCACGATATTTAAGAACTCTACTAGGCACTCTAGTTAGCACTCTACTAGGCAATCTCCTAGGCACTCTATTAAGCATTTTACTATGCATTCTACTGGGTACTCTACTAGGTACTCCACTAGGCACTCTATTTGGCACTCTACTATTTACTTTATTAGTACTGCACTGGGTGTAAAACTTGGTATATGAGAATAGCATGAGGTTGTCCTCTACACAACAAGGTTGACGTATTACACGACCATCGTTCCGAAAGCGATTCCTTCAAAGGCAAATGAAATGACCAATTCGTACAGCAAAATGTTGAGAACAGCGAGTTGCTTGAATGGATAATTCGGCTTGATGGGAGTAATTCGAGCTACAAGTATTTAGTAAATAAACAACTTAGTAGTAATGAAGACTTGGTAGTATATGAAAGTAAAAATAATGAAGGCAAACATTTGGTTCATAAATACTCTTGCAGACATAGTTTAACTTTAACTTTCAAAGTGGACGTCATTTATGGTTATGAATAATTCACTTTCGACGGATCGGTGTATGTTTCTGTAATTGATTACAAATCGTAATCACAATTACTTTCCTTATTGACTTTTAAAGTCTCTGCTATTTGGATATAACACAATTTCCATTAGACAGATTTAAAACCTATGTAATGTAGAAATAAGACAAATACTCGAAGGCACTTGAACAAGACCTAGAATTATCTCGAGTATCTTCACATTCATGCAATAATCTTAAAGAAAAATGAATAAACAATCCATACCACTATACTGAAATAAAACTGTAATACTTCACCTAGTCTCGAATGTTCTAGGTTTTAAATAATGAAATAAAGAAGTAAAACATCACACGCATAGATGGAAACGTCGCAGTATGGAAAACTGTTCACACCCCCGACACTCAAGCCTTTAAGTTACTCTGACAAAGATTCAAACAAAGGCAACTAATATAACCACAATCCTAAGTCGCCTCTAATAATTGAGGTTAATATTAACTTAATTGATATTGCCTCTTGAAGGACGAAACGTACCGACCCAAGTTGTTCGAGTTAGCTTCAGCTTGAGTTAGCCAGGCTCGTTCACTGGGAAGTGTGTATGGAGTGTAGGAGCACCGAGTGAGTGCTAGAGTGCTATGACTGAAGGTCATTCGTCCTTATCGCGGTTGACGAGTTAACGCGCGCAACAGACGCTCTCACGAAGGATTTGATAACTCAATCTTTTCGTTTTTTTCTCCTATCGTACTTTGTTGATTTGATAGGATCACTGACCCCTAGTGTTATGGAACTTGTCAACTCGACTAGAATATGTATACTCAAATTTCGATAATGTAGTTGGTCTATTGCGAAAGTATACAGTAGATTGGCATGTGATGCGGAGACTCAATAGTATAGAATTTTTTTCTTGCTCCTCAGCCACTCAAACAACATCGTACTTTCGTAGTGGATATTAACTTGAATTGTTAATTGAATGACCTCAATCCGTAGAACTATCATTACAGCCAAATTTTAATTTACTATGACCTAGTTTTGCAGCAACAGTTCAATAGACAAATTTTTTGAATGATTTTAAAAAAAATTATGAATTGCTCACATCTCTGTAGCTTTTTCTTTTCTGATTTTTCTTTGAGAAGCCTAAATTTTACTTCTTGACCTGTAGACTTTGATTAAATCATTTCAATATTTTGATAAAAATAGGCATTGGCAGTCGTAGAAACATGAACGACGAATTATTATATACCAATAAATAAAAAATTAAAGCCTACACATCAATTAAATCGAACATGGTTATAGATTACACCAAAATTCGGTCAGCAACCAAGTATGTGTTAAAATATTTTTATTCAGGTTCAAAACAATGTCTGCCGTGTGAAAGATTTCCTAAACCTTGTCTTTTTTACAAGGTAAACTCCAATCAGAAATTTACAAGAATTTTTACTAATTTCATGCTGCAATAACTTTTGCATGAGTTCAGCATCAGTCGCCATGATGGTATGATATTATTATTTTGCAAACGATTTTAACCAGAAACTGTTTGCAGAGATTTGTACACAATTTCAAGGAAGTGCTGTTGATTGCAATAGTGTCTCCACCTAAGATAGACGTAAATCTAGCATAAGAGCGCAGTTTTGTCGCATGCTGAGCGTGACAACAGATAAAACAACACTTAATGTCCGTGTCACTCACTTAGCGTCGCTAGCGTGAAGTACTGAAGCGTCCACATCCCAAACCCGATGCTGGTGATCACGTCGTCCAGAGGCAGATGTTCTGGCGGTAACATCTTCTGCTTTGCAGTCGCTGAGTTGCAGTCGACTGTTTCCACATCGCTGTCAGTTTTTTGACTCATTTTTGTCCCTAATAAATTCACAATAATAACCAGGACACTTATACTCAAGCTGTTCAAATTAATTCACAAGTCCGTGAATCGAAATTTAAGTTGCAGCTGAGTAAATTTTCGCAATGCAAGCTTGTGTTAGACTCAAAAGAAAAGCATGGTTTCCTACAGTTAAACGACATCTTCATGTCTCAAATGCAGCTTACATTCTAATGACACGCTACACAATCATGAAATTGGTCTTTTATTCCTAATATGCCATTCGCATTTAGGGTTTAGTACACTGAAGTCAAATTAAGTCTTCAAAACTCGACAATGAAACAATCTTCACTGCAGAAACCAGAAATCGAACTGGAAAAGTATGGGTGACCTTGTAGTTGAAGGTTTTTTTGCTTCACAGCTCCATTAAATTCTTTCCCCAGGTTTGAAATAGATAAAAAATGCGTCGTATATCCACATATCGAGAGCACATTACGCAAATAGTGAATTCAGTTAAAACTGAGCACAGGAATGAAGGGCTGTGTAGAGTTAAGAATCTTATCGTAGGAACATCTGCCTTTCTATATCAGCATCCCATGTGAGTGCGTATCTGGTTAGATTTGTTATAAGTACACAAGATCTTAGCACTTTTACAATCTACTTATAACATTTACGTCAATGAGGCACATTTCTGTCAGCATACTACCAGTTTTTAAGAAACTAACGCTTCTTAATAAATGAGCATTCTGGTGCGAGAATTTCCTTGCGAACTCGAGAGACAACATTCCAAATATCCTGGTATTCTGTGTCAGTAAATGAATCCGTCTTTCTAGCACGCAATTTCTTTTTCTTCATTCTTCTGATCGATCGCTCACGTTTACATTTTCAGTGTGCAATCCTTCTGCCCCGCAACCAGCAAGAGACTTAATGGTGCTACAGGGTAGGCAACTTTGCGATACTGAAACTTAGATTTGTGAAATTTGTTTATTCTTAACTACAGGAAACATTTTTTCTTCTCATCAGGCCTGAACTCTTCCGTGGCGTCTTTCCCCTAGTCAGTTCAGCATAGATTGGATCGCATAGATTATTTCAGCATAGGTCGCGTACCATAGACTAGCAGTACAGATTTGATTTCATAGGTAAGATAGGCTAGGAAGGTAAGTTGGCAGCTGTAGTCTGTCAGGTGTTTAGTAAACGCACTTTTGGGGTCGGCTAAACATGGTTTCTGTTTCTGCTGAATCTGCCTGCTGCGACTTGTTGTTGCTAGTAAGCTTTCCATTAGTAAATCTTGTTCATTAAGGCATTGTTCAACATAGGGCCGATAGAGTAGGAAACTTGATGGGTGGCTGTAGTTAGTCTCATGTTCAGTAAATGCGCCTACAGGGCCGGCTGAGCATAGTTTTTGGTTCTGCAGAATCTGACTGCTCTGTCGCTATCAAACCACTGAAAATTTAACTTGTTCATTAAGTAGGATATCTATTGACATTCTATTTTGTTTTTTATTAGTGAACTATAATAACTAAATTCTATAAAAATTATTTATTCTTCCTCCTTAAATAACGGTCGGGCAAGAGTCTTAAGCCATTCCCTGCCAGAATCTGTGGGGCGAGAAATTATCCCCTTACATTCTGTACATCAATGAGCAGGCAGAAATTTCTGTATTCTTGCCATCAAACCTAAAGCGATATCTGACAAACTAATTAGAATTCCAGTGAAACTCAGGCTCAAAAATTTCATGCATCGATTGAAAAAATAAACTAGAATGGACAGAACTCTGAGAAAACAAATTACGTTAGGCAAATAACTTTGAATGCAAATAAATGACACTGAACATATATAACAGGTAAAAAATAGAGTTAGCTTTAAAAGATAGTTTGGGTGATCAGTTTGTGAAATTGTTTGGTGTGGACAATTAAAGCTCGTGATTAAGATTGTTTTTGATAATATTTGAGGTGGTCGGAACGAGTGACGAGTTATGTATAATATAGTATAGGCCGGGGTCAGCCCGGTAGTCTAGAGCCACAACAAGTCTTCAAGTAGAGACCATCAAGGGAATTGGAGGAAACGTTTCGCTCATGAGATACACGGCTTGAGGTTGATGTGTGATGTGTTGCATCTATAAATGGAGTATTTAGGCGTCTTTGCTATGTCTCGATGCTGCAAATCCGCAACTGAATGCTTTACTTCCATCTTGTATTGTATTTATTTAAGTACTTACTTTCAATTTGTACATTTGTTGGGGCTATTTATTCCACAGTACAACATATTAAAGCCTGATTATTTAATAACATTCGTGAAGTTACAGTATCAATTCGTTTAGTTTTTTATGTTTGCTCTCTTGCTGTTGAATGCCACACGTGAACAATAAAATGAACGCTTGTAAGTCAGTCTGTATGAGTGGATGGGACCGTCTCACTGAAGTAAAGTCAGCTCTTATATAAGTTATTTATCAGCCTCTTTCTGAAAATTAGTTAGTCCCAAGCATTAATTTAGATCTGGTAGGATTTCATCGGACAGAAATCGAAATATTTCTAAAAATAATGAATAGAATTATAATTTTCTGGAACCAGTTTAGTACAATTTTTAACAGGGCAAACAAACGCCAATCCTTTTATAACATACTGAATGTAAAAGTCCAGCATTATATTCATTCATGAAGTCATAACACTGAAGGTACAAACGATTATGATTGCAATTGTCTTTTTCCATAAAAAATATACCAGTCGAATATTTTTACGTTGATTGTTTTTCGTGAAGCGTGGAGTAACTATGACACTCACAACACATATTGAAAAATAATATATGTGCCTTCAACGCAGTCAACTATGTGCGGTAGGGCGAGAGCATGACAAACAACAGTATATTATCAGCAGAAAAAGATAGAAAAGTAATTATAATGAAGTTCAGTCATCCGGGTATTGTAAAATAGCAATACCTATTTGAATACTATATCATTTTTAGATGAGGTTACATGAGCTCATCAGCAAACTCTCAGTGTTTTTTCATTTCAATAGAAAGAGCCCATTTTATTCAAATACTGAGCTTATAAAGTGATAAAATTCTTAGACCACTTGTTCGAAGTCCTGCCATTTGCAGTGCCATTGCCCCATCAAAATGTTCAACACTCAGTTCATTTCTCCAGAAGAGTAAAATATTTATCTTCTTGACTGAGCCTGAAGCAAATGCAGAAGCCAGTGCATTGCACACACGATGTTAATGTCGTGGCAGTTAATTTTAAACGCTGAAGCCTGTAAAAATTTTATAGCTGTATAAAGGCACTTGCACCCTGTGTACTTCTTTGATCTTGGTTTGTTGTTACCTGAAGTTGAAAAGCTCATCTGTAAAAAAATCAAAACCTAAATAAACTCAATGGATAATAATTACGATGCAAGGAAAAATCTTGCCAAAATTTAGCATTAATAATAACAATCAAGTTCAATTGACTCGAATTAATCATAACATCAAAAATAAATGTGAAAAGGCCGTAAAATATATTCAATTACGTGCCACATTTTTAAATAATGCATGTTATTTTTGCACGTTCAAATTTATAAAAAAATAATGCTATAAATAGAGTAGTACTAGCATCTCAAGCTTTGAGTCAAACACAAGAGACCATGAGAGAAATTAAAATTGCTGATAACATTACTTTAGAATAACAAGTCTGGGGTACTACGAGTACAACGCACACAATGATGAGTTGCAGCAAATTCTCAGTCGTGGAAGAGAACACTTTCCCGCCATGTTTGTAATAGAACACATGAATTGAAGAGCTTCAAAACCAGAAAAATTCATAGCAGAGCAATAAAAAAGTTGTTAAAGTTCAATTCATGTGAAAAGTTTCATCAAGCCTGTGAAAGTCAGCTTCACTCTGTACTGCAAGCTGACTATGGTTGCTAACAGTCCAGTAGAATGAGGGAAGAAATTGTCCTCAGATCTTCACCTCACTACCCTCACCTCAGCTGAACCACATAACCAACTCACCATGAGCTTATAATACGACTGGTGGCATCCGGCGGACTACTACCAACAAAGTAAGTAATTGTGGCTGCTCGTCCTTGCGGTTGCCAGCATTCCGAGGGAAGGCATGACCCGCTCTGTAAGGGGGCAGTGCGTGCGAGAAAGCCACCCTGGTAATTCGGTGGAACTTCCAAACAAACAAACAAACAATCTTTATTTCCAATCAAGTACACAGTACATAGACATTTAGTACATTGGTTTTTAAATTCTTAAGGTTAACATTCTTAGAGTAAGGATGATGGTGAGCTCCATGCGACGATCCTGGGATGTGTCCATGGGCGGGGAGTTGAGGTCTTACCGATAAGTGCGAGCTCACGGCGTGAAACGAGAAACAGCTCGTATTCATGGCCGGGTTTCGAACCCACGGTCTTTCTGCCCGAAGCAGAGACCTGATACCTAACACAGGCCGCAGACCACTCGACCACGGTGTATTAAATTAAATTAAAGTAAAAATGTAAATTTGCAATTGAAAATGCTGTCACACATGGGTCATGCAGCCACATTGCTGCAAGACCCTAAGTAAGAGTCAAAACAAAAAAAAAAACAAAGAAAAACGTATATTTCCAATAAAATTGGTACATAAGAGATGTAACAGCATTGATTTTTAAAGATACCTTATCGTAAAATCCTTAAGTGGTGGGTATTCTATGCGTAGAATAGATGATAGAACAGCAGTACCTACGGGTATACGTAAACATTCACATCACGCAATGAACGTTAAATATATATGGGGAAACAAATGAAACTTCGCTTTTTCAATGATAACTTAAGAGGTAATCATTGGTGATACATATAAATTCGGACGTGGTAGGTATTATACGCATTTTAGGTGATAAGCAAAATATTTTCTTTAGGTACAGCTTAGATTTGACATCATTACATTTAACTGAATTGGATGTTTAACATCCGAGAAAAACCGAGAAAGAAAAATTATGAGAGCGAATACTTAAAACACAAAGTTGTGGTTGTTATTAAATTGAAATTGTAATTTCTAATTTCCGGTTGACTGTATGGTATGGCTTGCTGATGATCGATTTAATTTAATCATTATTACAGTTATCTGTAAACATCGTGTTTAATATGAACGGGCGTTACATATCAGAAAAAGAGAGGGGAAAAAAATAAAATATAACAGTGAATGTGTCAAATTTTCAATACTTAGATGTTGATATAGATAAGAAAAGCTGTAGTAGACTAAAGTTCTGAGGTTTCACAGTCACTTATTGTAGCAAAGCAATTACTTACATTGACGGATAAATTTGTTGATTATGCCTTCGATAAGTAAAAAAAATAACGTAAAAGATTACATATATATATATATATATATATATATATAT
>VCRD01001124.1:189974-213183 GCA_006783055.1 Trinorchestia longiramus
TGTGGGGCTGACTCCATGACTGACGGGCTTGTGTGGGGCTGACTCCATGACTGACAGGTTGGTGTGGGGCCGACTCCATGACTGACGGGCTTGTGTGGGGCTGACTCCATGACTGACGGGCTGGTGTGGGGCTGACTCCATGACTGACAGGTTTGTGCGGAACTGACTCCATGCTCTCCGGCATACGACACTCCGGTTTCTACACAGGTTTTCTACATAGAGGATAATGTTGCATACTCTCGCAGCTAATACTTCTTCATTCCATTGGTTAATCCAGTAGAGCGTAAAGCTTTATTATTCAAACAATGCAATGATTTTTATGTCAAGCAATATTATTTTTTAGTTATTATTAAATTATTATTATTACTATCTTTATGAGTCTTTCTAATATTTTACCGCAGTTATTCCTACTATAAATTCTTCAGTTTAAGTCTCAGTACTGTCCATGTTTCAACAGCTTGCTGCTGTTTGCGTTAATAATCGACATGCGAATTTAGTGGTCTGATGTACTTGCATATGAGCGACAGCCAGGCGCCAACTGCTAGCTCTTTGAACTTTACATGTAAAAGGCAGCAGCATAATTGAATCTTCATTTCGTACTGACTTTGGGCTTTTGTATTTTTGTTTTCGATACATCATCCTGGTTCCGCTGCCTTTTATGGCTCATAACTGAAATCTTTGTCTCATATCTACTCTCTGGTTCTATTTTTAAAACGACAATGTTTGAAGCACAATAAGTTTTAGGAACAACAATGCACAAACGTTTCCAGCGCTAGTAAATGATTTCAGTTTATTTTGTGATTCTTTTTATATTGAGCTCTAGGGTCAGTGAGGGTTCATTCAAATGCATCTTACGTCGATAAAAAAAGAATACAACCGTAAAAAATTCCTGTTGCTTCGTTTGCATGTACGAAATTCACATAAACAGGGATTTTGCTAAAACAACTATTGTCTGATGAATAATATATTTTGAAAATCAAATACAAAGATCAAAGGAGAAAATATTGATAATATCGCACTCAATAGAAGATACTCATTTACGACTCATCTTAGCTCCAGCAGTGCAAGTAGGTAATGTACACAGTCAACTGTATTGCAATCATCGATTGTAGTACAAGGTGCTCGAATATTGTGGGACGATATTCGTGCAGAAACTATTACTCATTTTTCATACACGTCAGTGCCGGGTTGCAATAAATTCTCTTTTTGTTCACCTTGTGGTTGAATGCAAGAAACTGCTTAACTTACATGAATCTTGGTCCTACTATTCACTTATGGAACCTTATGGAACCTTTACCAGCTTCAGTTTAAAAGAATAGATGATGTCCTTAACATTTTACCAGAAACAACCTGCGTAGCTACCCCGGACTCCGAGGAATTCTTCAATTCCAAATAGATAACCAATAAACGGAGACATACAGGGAGTGAAAATTATAAGCCTACTCTTCGCTTGCTATCATTTTTTGTAACTATATTCAATATTTTTTGTGCTTTCTTGTTTGCTTGTACGACTTGAAAACGAATGCAATAATTTACGCAGAGAAGACGTAAAGAATCAATTGCGACGTTGAAGATTGCAGGCGTATAACGAGCTTTCAGTTTATTAGAATGCACAAAAAATTCGTTTAAATGAACTGATGCTTGATTTAGAGTACAGAATTAGAGCTGACCTTGTGTATGCAAACGAAAAATCCGTAGTTGCTCAACCTTATTAAACGGAGGGCAAAATGTGCAGTAACATGCACAATCGTGCATACACACTTTCTTTTACGAACAATCAAAATTGTCAGCACGTGCCATTTGCCCACTTCCGTATCACGTTCCATATTGTGGATAAAGACTACAGTAAATTTGACCACAATGATTCCAAATCACGATCCCCAAGAATCCCTGGCCCCGAGTTTAGAATTCGAAAGATTGTTTTTTACACCCTAACCTTGAATTTCAGTGAAATTAATGCTCTGACAAAAAGTGAACACCACACCTAGTTCATTAAAAAAACACCATTCCTCATTTGGCCTACAAAAATACACTATGTGATCAAGTCGATGAGTTTAGAACTCGAACGCTTACTTTCGTCAAAACAGAAACGTAAACTTGTTCGAGCCATATCAAAAGTTGAAGGCGTTCTGAGTACATACATAATCTGCTTTATTATTACAGGACCTTGAAAACAATTTATCCATGAAAGTTATTTGAAGCTGTTTAGAAATTTGATAGAACTATAAATAGGTAGCCATACTTATTGCAAGCTTACGTGATAATTTGTAAGGCTCGGTCTTGGAATTGTGGGGTGAGGATGTGCATTCATCCAGATGAGGATAAGGGAAAGTGAACTGCTGTACATTCAGTCGCGTAATGACATAAAGATTGAATGCAATTGCAATTTAAAATTTAGAACAGTGTTGGAATGTTTGGACATCGAAAAAATTAATGCCGTTGAAGATGTAATTGATCGATTAGTTTACTGAAAATGTTCAATGAATTCAGAACAGAAATATTTAGAAACATATGGTGTACAGAGCAGGTTTGTACTACATATTCAATTCTTGATAATATGACCAGTGGTAGCTTTATGGATCCTTGATCTTGCTATGGGGATTTAAAGTTGATATTTTTTGAATGATTTTCAGTCTTCTTTGCACTTTATTTATTGAGTGACTCCAGGCCAGTAAACGGCATCATCAAACAAACATAAGTACTGTATAATTCTGAACACACAATGTTGGGTACAACAGTCCTGTGTGCCTCAGATCTGAGACCAGACCTCAGGGACTGTGTCTTCTGAGCGGAGATTGCTGTATTGCAATTCTCCGTCTAGTGTCAAGAAACGATCACTTGGTGAGAGTTTCCTCGGCTAGCAAATGTGAATGGAACTTAAAATTATTGAAATCCTGTCCATCTGTAGTGACAAATTGTGATGTAAAGCAACGGTCCTAGCTCTATGTTTCGAGTTGAATTCACTAAATTCGAAAAAGTTGGTGCAGACTTATTGTTAAGCTCGTCATAAAATGAATACGAGAAAGGTTTTATTTCAAATAAAATATTTTTCTATTCAGTTCTTTTATATTGTACATGATCGTAGCTGCAGTATTATAATAAATCATGTACACCATTCAATAATTACTACTGTTCATTCATTATTTATTATTATTGTTCATTAGCTTTCATTTAATTTTGATTCTCCTACGTTTATGAAATGTTTTACATCCCAATAGTTAGACTGTCTACTCGAGTGCCAATCCTTTGCATGATTTTACTCTTTAATCCTCGTGTTGGGCAGAATGTTCTGCATGAGAGAATCTGACGCATATGACTTGTAAACTGATTCCTAGTAACGGAAACTGAAACGTCTAGACTCTAGAGCACCCCCAATGCGCACGAGGGACACTTCATGGCTGTCAAGACAAAAAACGGCGTTTTCTTGTGATACCCTTGGCAGGAGATTCTTCCTCATAGAAATGTCAGGGTAGCCACCTTTTCGTTGGTCCAGTTAGCGCTGCAGAAAGAATGGCCTGCATAGGTCGCCTTGTTAAAGCCGTGTCTACAATAGTCAACAGATATTTATTTTATTGGTGAATCCCAAACTCTGAGTCATAAAACTTGGGACTCCTACATCACAGCTATGGACTCACGTCTGTACAAGTGTGTCTTATGCGCAGGACTTCATTTATTGTATCTCATTAATTCTAAAATGAAAACTTCTTGCACCATTTGTGAGATACTGAAGTTACTTGATCAACTATGGATTTTGTATTCACGATGGGTGTAAATTTTTTCTATCAACAAATGTGGTATAAATCGATCGTGGAATACCACGAATATATTTTTCTTTGTACTCTTGGCAACAAAGCAGTGAGCCTTGGATGCGATTTGGATGTGTAATTTAATGCTTTTCTCTTCTGTAGGAAGAACTATGTAAATCTAACGTACTGCATGAGTTTGTAATTCATACTTTTGTATTTTTAATCAAGTAATACCAAAATAAATAAGGGAAAAGTAATAGTCTTAGCTTCTTCTCAGGTGCAGGATTAAACTTTCAACTGAAATGAGCCGACAGAACAGAGACAGAAGAGGAATCTTGTGATGGTAACTGTAAAGCTATTGTGTTTTGAGGCGGAACAGTTTAAAAAATATTGAAAAATATTTTTTTTAGTATAAAACGAGAATTACATATGATGTTTTAAATTTCACTTTATGGCTTCAATTTGGATGTGAACGATGAAAATCTGACAGATTTTTCATGTGATTTCATTTCAATAGTTGATTGATCTTTCAAGCCATCGATTGAGAACAAAAAAGTGTGAAATATCAATGCTAAATAAAATCTTGTGTCGTTTTGTCATTCCGTAGCATGACCAATAATTCATTGCAGTTCAAAAAACTTCAACTAATGACAGCACGCACAGTAGCGACACAAAATTCTGTGCTTCTTGTTTTATGCTCATATCTCTTCTGAAGGGCTTTGTATGCTCACGTACAATCACATAGAATGGTTCAGGAAGCATTTAAGAGGGAATTTGCTAAAAAAATACATCAAATGTAGATATCTACATGACACAAAAAGTAGAGTGAAGAATTCCGTCAATTTGATGCGAAAAACCTGGACGACCTCCAGTATCGAGAGAGATGGTCTAGTAACTTCCACAAATGTTACGCAAAGCCACTGGAAATACGAGTGAATTCACTATGTACGAGTGAATCTGGTAACATTGGCAGAAATTGCGGCGTACGTAGAAGTTTCTAAGAACTTGACCAATGTTCAAACGTGGAAACACTACCGAAATTGATGCTTCCAACGCACAATTTTTTGTGAACATTTGGTGTAACTGAGAAAGTAACTGAGTTTTTAATACTAGGTGATATAAAACCCCCCAAAACCTGAACGGTTGTACAAAAATTTGTCCTATGAAATTATGGGTCGCCTATGATTCCACTATTGACCACGAGTATTCAGCTAATCCCTAATGAGGGAATTTTCTTGATGGAATTTGGTCATTCAGATTCACTGATCTCACTGCTAATAATTGTGTTCCATTAATATACAATTGTGTGTGTGTTCCATTACCTAAGAATGTGTAATAACTCTGACATATACACTACAAATCTTGTAAATTAATTATTCCTGCAGAGGAATTAATTAATTTCTGTAAGTATCGCAATCTTCCCTGAAATTCCCCTGTCAGGATCTCTGAAAAATCTCAAGACGCTAGCTTGTTGCGCTACGATTGTCGTTCACCAGTGGAGGCAAAGCGACAGTCTGGACAATCATCTATTTTAGCGGAACGAGTTTAGCAGCTGCAAATTTCCGCAACTGTTTGTGAATCGTTTTTTTATTTTCAGTTTAACTTGATTTTTAATTATTCTGACAAAAAGGGAATTTGATTTTTTAACCCACTTTTATTTTTTTTTGTTCTCATCTTTGTTTTAATTCTGGTATTTAACATCAAGGTGGATACTTTTCTACCGTACTACAGTATTATATCTGCTATTACATTCAATGTTTAGTTATTTGGCAAATCATTTTCCATTAATTCGTTTCCATGTGTAGTCTGTATTTGAATTCCATTGGTTGTTGCTTCAAAAATTTGTGAAATATTAACAAAATCCACCACAGACAGAGCTCGAAAATAACGTTCTTTGGCCCCAAAACAAATGAGACATTCCCCGAGCTACCTTCATTATTTCGATGAAATATTTTATTGCTTGTTGCAAAAGAAAAACAAAAAATTGACCTTAAAACAATTCGTTTTTCGACTGAATTCCCTAACATTGCCCATGTCCTGCTTGACATGGGGAAATTCGTCCGTAAAAACATGTCCGATGATTCACGTCGACTGCAAAAAACTGGCAGAAATGCAATAAAAGAAACTGGCAGAAATGCAATATTCAACGTTTGTCATTCGAGAAAAACTTAGTTGTTTCAGAGCTTGTAGAAATAATTACGACATGCATCAGTTCTGCAGTGGATTTTCATGTGATAAATTCACCATTATATGCTTGCACAGTTACTGGCATGACAGAACGTGAGAATGTACTCCTATAAATATAACAAAATAGAGACCTCGAGATGGCTAGCTAGCAATGCGCGATCAAAAGCATAAGCTTGAAGAAGTTGCATTATTTTCTGTCGTTTTAAAAAGAATCTGCTAATTAGCTTTGAGTGAATGTAATAATAATTGATGCACGCAAAAATATCTCTGAACCAGCTGTAATTTCCGTCACCGCCAAATATACTTTTATAAATGAAATACAGTTTAAAATAGTCGAGTGTTGAGATATATTAGACGTATTAAACGTTCTGTTATGAATATTTCATTTAGAATAGAATAGAAGAGCATAAGGCTATAGGAAAGAACCATTTGGCCCATTCTTGGATCAATAGCGAAGTCCAATGCCGTCTAAAGTAGATTCATCAGTCATGCACGTACACCTTAACCCCGTGAGTCATGGGGAAATTCGTCATTTACTTTCTCTGTGCCTGTTTCTGAGTTGATTTTTAGTGCATTAACTTGTGCAAGAAGAAGTGGAACAGAATTTTGTGAACTAAGCGAACTTAAAGAAAATAAATGTTTGAAACTTCTACGACATATTATTTTGAAGTTACTTGTCACAGGTAACCCAGTGATAATTTAACACACTCGGTATCCTGAAGCGCAGCTAATCCTTATTTTAAAATTTATTGAATCCATACGTGTTGATTGGAAAGGTTAAAAATTATTCCGTCATGCAATATTTATACGGTATTCGTATCCTCACAAGAACATCAGCTAGAATGAAGAACTTCTTTCCCACAAACAATTGCATTCTGCCCTGGAAAATCACTCAAATTTTGACGGTTGACCATCAAGATTAAATGCTCAACGATTTGCATGAGACACATATTCAAGAACATTTATGTATGTAGGAGTTAGTAATTTTATTTTTGCTACGTCTCGGATGTCATTACATAACTCTGATCTCGACAGCTGTGCGATGAACTTGAGTATTTTTTGCCTCTCCTAAAGGCCTTCATAACAGGCAGTTTGCAGCTGTACGCGTTAAGAGTAGTTGCATTGCGGCCAACGTGCAAACGTGACTCTCAATGCGGACTTGAACACCATCAAAATCAATTATCACTAATTTTTCAGGTAATTTTTCCCCACACCAAGTCTGTTGAATGTAGTCTGGCAGAAACGTGAAGCCACAAACACCTGCGTTTGATCACTGCGTACATTAAAATCTTTTAAGAGAAGCAATTAGACGTTTAGACGTTTAGACGTTTAGACGTTTAGACGTTTAGACGTTTATTTATATTGTTTTGACAACACATGTTACAACGTTTAAAAACAGTACTATCACAGCACAGCCATTACACGAAGTAAATTACAAAGAACAATTACATTGTTCTGCCTAATTTTACGAATTAAATCGGGTTTCATTCATTCACAATCGGCTTTAAGAAAACGAAATCTGTCTCGTGCGCTTACTTTTGCTCTCTTATAAGTAAGCTCAAGCATCCAGTCTCACCAACACTAATTGTTAAGGATTTCTTCTCTGATGAAATCCTAAAGTTTTGCAAACATTTCTAACACTTTTTTGTCAAACAATCCATATATGCTGGTGATTCAGCTATTTAGGCTTAAATACTTCATTCATTTTTTCAGTGTTATAAACAGATGGAGGCACAGGACATAGTAACCCTTGAAGATGTCCTAAAATATTGTTTGTTACAGAAAAAATGATCCCAAGAAAAACAGTTTAAAAATGAATTTCTTCAATGCGCTATAGTAAATTCCCTTCGATCAAAGGACAAAATTTTCCTTTAATTCAATTTGTTAGTATTAGAGCCAGTAAGAGTACTAATGGTACTATTGATGAAAAGTTGTCCATGACTATTAGTCTATTGTTTATTTCATATGATTTGACATCTTGAACGACTCAATCTCTATTTTACTTAGTACGAACTTTCGATCGTGTATGTATGATCAAGAAGTAACATTTCTTAATCGTGAAATCATTCGATGTAAAATCTAATCTCACTCTGGCAGCTATGCTAAATATTTGTAAGTAGTAAAAATATTCATAGTTTCTCTTTTATATTAGGATTTCATGTTAATTTGTGTTCTCCAGAACGAGATTGGCATTCCTTACTTTATCAGAGCTGTTTTCAGATATTTTCACGACGTGGCTTATTTGACTGTACCTATTTTCACAAATTTGCTTTTCATTTCATAAATAGAGCGAAAAATTGAGCTGAGAAACGCAGTCAATGCATCTTGTTTTCCTTTTTTAAAATATAGTTATACTCGCTCAATTACACTCGTTTACTGAGAATGAATTACAAAGTGTTAACTTTGTTCAGTGGCCCTGAACGTCCTGTTATGTCGAAGATGTACTTGGTGAGGTTAAATTACATTGGCTACATTTTTTCGGGTTTCGAATGTTCGCTGTTTTAATTGCTGTTGTTAAATGTGAATACTTTGAGATGCTTAAATACCTTGGAGAATATTTTTCTTTTATCAATGGTTGTATCTATTCCTGGGAACGAGTTGAGAATCAAAGCTATAATCGGGTGCAGTAAAAGTTTAGTTCTTAGACAAAAAACTGAACTTAACAGCGAAATCCATGATAATGCAACATTTCGCTCTGAATATTAGGAATCACTCATAAATTAAATAGTCTACAAATTGGTCGTTAATGAGGTTGTATAGGTAAGGCATGCCCGAAATCTACCAACGAATTTAATTCGTTCAATGATTCGTCGCCGATTTTTTTGCAGTGGGTAACCTCGACGGTCACAGCTGAGAGGACGTACGAACAGAGCTCCTCCACGTACTTTGATATGAGGCGCACGTGAGCCGCTCCACGGCACCCAGTCCTCCCTAAAAACCCAACTACCCTCAACAATGAGGAGGTTCGGACCCAATTTTGGGTGCTAATGCTCACCCATCGCCTCTTTCAATATTAGCTCTGCAGATATCATAGCAACAGGATGACTGGACCAACACTCTTGAGAAATGAAACAAACTTTTTCTAGAAATCTACTCATTTTTACACCAACGTTTCAATTAGTTCTTCAAAGAGCTACGGTGAAATAAATAATGCTCAAAATTATGCTAACTATTTCGAAGTACCAACCTCTGGAATAAGATTTTGCTCTTTTTTTAGTGCTGCGCAAATATTTTGTTCATGACATGATGGAGACATTGTAAATTGAATTGGAATATAAATGAAACATTTGCAGGCGCATTACCTGAAGATTCTTTCCGTGTGGTATTGGCTGAACATTTATGATCGTTATGAAACATAATGGCAGTCGTAAAATTATAGGTGAAAGGAAGCACAATGCTGAACTGTTACGTAGAATATGCATACCATACATTGAACACTGTTTTACATGAGCATTCTAGTTTGTCTGATGATTCAATATTACCTAGTTTTAGAAGCTTAGTAATCTTCCAGCAGACCGAGCATCCACTAGAAATAATACATCGAAAGTATCAATGTCGGTCGTCAGCTCCTATGTACATTAACCAAGACCTTAGGAACTTTTATGCGTGCTCAATTCATAATTTTTGGTCAGTATGACGTAATACACTTAGCATTTTTTTTACCATCAATCGCTTGGCTGACAAAGATCATCTATGACTCCTAGGCCACGCACAAGAAAAAACTGGGTTCCGAGCACGCAATCAGAGCGACTAGAGGTTGCAGTTTCATTTCTCAAAGATTGATAAGTGAGAAAACACTTGCAGTTTCCAGGCCGGTATTTCAATGAAAATGAATTTCTCATAAAATCCATAGAAGCCAGCTTTGAAATATTCTAGTCGAATATTCACGCAGCTTGACAGAATATTCTTTAATACGATGTTATATTAAATAATGCAGATATTGGCTTATTATTAGAACAAGTAAATATTTTAAAGCTATCGTTTTTTGATTTGATTAATGTCTGTTAATACTAGAAGTAGGAACACCGGGAAAGTAATTACTAAATAAGTCCTACTTATGAACACAATTAATACGATTCTTTGTGCTTGAAGAGTTACAGTAATTCAACAGTATTACATTATGTATCTGATATATGAAGTGATTATCTTAGTGTATTCGAGTAGATTAATGAAAAAGAAATTTCGTTTCGTTTTTAGCACCGTCAAGCATTAATTATGTTGAGAAGTTATTTTTTGCATTCAACTGTACGGCAGCACTTGATATGAATGGTTTCTCTACCGGGATAAATTCCTCGCGACAGAAATAACCTAAATCAGATATACTACTGAGCATACTCTCCAGAGATCACTAACTCACTTGGCTTTGTTGAATCACTTTTTCGGCAAGTACAAAATTGCAACAATTTTTGACGTGATTTATAAGAAGCTAGGAGATTTACACAAAGGAGACGTACATACGGGAGACTAACTTACGAAAGACGTACGTACGGGAGGCGTACGTACGGGAGACGTACATGCAGGAGACTCTCATATGAAAGACGTACACACAGGAAACGTACACACTGAAAAAAATAATTCTGAATGCATAGTCGTGCCTTGACCAGGGTTAGCGTGAGCCTAACTTCCGTGTACGCAGATCCCCAATTCTCGCTGATCTCAACTCCACTTCTCCACTGGGAAAACTCCCTCACATGCAGGGGGTAGCACATGGTGCGTTTTGCAGGGGGTGTCGGGAAAAATTGATTTCAGCCGCTGGAACTCTTTTTAGGTTACACTGACGTTGCTTTAACCATGCTCCTCGGGTTGCATTGATGTTCCTCTAACTATCTTTTGCTTATTGTGAAGCTAAATGAACTATAAATTCAAAGTACGCTTTTATGCGCATAAATATTTAAAAACTTCAACTAAAGCACTTGAATAACATACACAACGTAAATAGAATAGCCTACATTCATTTTAACATGATAATATGTATGTAGAAATGCTTCTTCATTTCTAAGTAATAATTTACTCTTCTCCTATGTACAAGAGTTACCATCTATGATGGTTGATGGGCTTATCAGTTTGAAGGCCTTGTTTTGGCTAGAAATGCTCTATATTACTGAGTACTGTACTGAGTACTGAAAAATATTCTATATTACTAGAAATACTCAGTGTTACTGGGAGGCTTGTTGTGAGGAATGTTAGTTAGTGTGTGGAGGAGTGATCATAAGATCATCACTAGATGAGTATTAACCATTGCAACAATGGGAAAAATTCTAAGTTGCTGAATGCTCTCTGTTGCTACTTTCAATTCTTCATTCATTATTAATGAAGGCATTTACAGCACTTTTGCTTGTAGTTTGCATCTTGATAGGATGTAGTTTCTTTTCATACTTGAAATTTTAAAAGTAATTAGGCAAGGGCAGATTACATAATGAGCACACAAGCTAATTGATCTCTCCCTCTCTATCACACAAATATCAGCTCTGCGAAACTGAAAATTGAAATAAATAAATGCTCTGAATACTAGAGAACAAATTGCATTCCAACCAAACATTAGGAAATAACTAAGCAGCACATGTAAACCTTTTAAAAGAAATTAAATTTTTATTCTTTTGCTTCAACCTTGCAAACTTGAAGCAAGTACGGGCATAAAAAATAGTTCTTGATCTTACGAGACTGTCAAGAACGTGGCATTGTCGCAACGGGCGTGCCTGCCACACTTGACTGTCGACCTATACTGAACCAGTTCTTTGAATGTCTCCCTTGCATAGGCCTCAGTTCAGCTGGAAAACTACCAAATATCAACTAAAGTATCTGAAATGAAGGATTTTTTTCATTTCTAATAATTCGATATTTTTTACACAAATTTTTACAATAAAATAAAGTTGGGAGTTATTGGTATAAGCACTGCAAATGTTCTGAAAATCTTACTCATTACTATTGAGTGTTTTTTTTAATAATTTTTGTCCCTGTTCTCAATGTATTTGCTTTAGCACAATAATTCATAGCCTCCTGATATGATTTTCTAGCCAGAAGGTGATGCATTTGTGGCGGAAGACTTCAAGCCTGAACACTGTTTATGGAAAATTAAATCATTAAACACTAAGCTTTGACTGGACAGGAAGTCACACTTCTTTGTCTTAGGAAAAGTGCAAAGAAAAGGTTATATTCAAGGTTGTTGCGTTGAGCAGGTGGTTTGGGTGCTTCATGTGCACTTTTATTTTCAAGGCGTGGGACTGTTCAATTACCAAGCAAAAAGAGAAGCCGGTTTCGAAGACTTCTGGCCCAGTATTCATGGCTAACCACTACTAGATACCAATACTCTAACCTTGACTAAAGCCTTGAAGGTCGAATTCCAATTCGCTTTTATTTTCTCCTGTTGCTTTCAGATCATTTTGTGTAGTCAGCTTCAATTGGATAGAAGGATATCTCTCCTGAAATAATGATACAGAAATAAAAAGCCCTGCTGTGGTCGTCGTAAAGAGAAAAAGTCTCGCAGCGTCTTCAAGTAATAGAGTGTAAAATTATACAACTGACGTAATTCTACACTTACTTTTCTACACTTACTTTTAGCACTTTTCACACCTTGCTTTCAATTTACATTTATTGTACACGTTTTGTGGAACAGAGCAGGAGAAAATTAATTGTACAAGCATGCCGTTATTTGTTTTGTTTCCTATGTTCAATGACGCATACACTAAAAAAACGATTTTATACGTAAGTTTGTTCATGCTTTGCTAATTTTTTTTGAGAATAGCACCAAAGTTGAAATATTAAAGTGAACCATGGAATAGCCCAGTAAAAGTTCGGCCTTCATGCTGACATTCAGGATGGGAGTTTGTTCCGACGGCAACCTTCATTCGTATTCTGCCTCGGGCGTAGTTCATTGTATAGTTTCTTCTAGGGTCAGATAGCACTGAAAGTGTTTTGCTGCCGTGAACTGTTTTCACTTTCGGCAGTTGAATATTAATAGGAGTTTTCTAGATTGTTGATCATAGTTCTGCTGTGCTGCAGCAGGTGAAGCTTATTGATCGAACAAAATGATGAAATCAATTTTCTCGAATCTAGGAGCAGCAGGTGAGTGGTACAGTCGAACAGTTTTTATTAAAATGAAACGTTATTAGATAGCTTGGGAACAAAAAATTTAGAAACATAAACATGGGCATAAGCTATATTTTAGTTTACGAATACCGTTCCGCGCATTTAGGCATACAATGTTAAATATACGCACACATCAAATAAACACACAATTTCATTGTAGTATTTACTCTATTTCCTACACTAAATCAGAATTTTTTCGTCAAATGCATTAGTTTTGACCTATATATTTGATTCCTTTTCAGGGACCATCACACATTTAATATCGTTGCAAAGCTGTAAAAAACTGGCCAAAGTAGAAGCTGTAAAAGAGAGAGGACGAAACGTCAGATGCTCCACTACTGGGACTAAGTTTATCTCGAACATGGAATTATAATTAACATTAGCTCTGTGAGACGGTAATAAGTACTATCATTACCTATATTATCTATTCTTATTAAAGCAAAGCACAGCTTGTCTTGACATCATTCTGAGCCACTAACGATTTCATGAAGCAGACTTCACTTGTTTGGCCCTCAACCCGGCACATTGTCAATTAGGAATCGTTTCCATGGTTTTGTGTGAATTTCCTTTTCATTTAATTTTGGCCTCACCGACAATGTAGCATTCCTTCGATAGACCAGTTTTCAATTATAGTTAATGTATCAACTTGATTGGAAATTAGAATAGAATAGAATTAGGCTATAGGAACGAACCTTCTGGCCCATTCTTGGGTCGGATAATTACTTCGATAATTATTCGGTTGTTTACCCAAGTCCCATGCCGTATTTCTAGCCGCGTCAACCATGTCGGCAGCGGGATTCGAACCCGGGTCTTTCCGCTCGAAAGCAGATTCGCTCACCAGTCGACCAAGCTGGTGAGTTTTATCATTCTTATTTCCTGTGGGGAACGTCATATAGAGTTCAGTACCACTACAGCTCTAGGCTCTACTGTAATAAAGTATTCAACCCTGCAGTTAATTAAGATGGGAAATTAATGCAAACTGTCATGAATACTTCCTGGGTTGGAAACGAAAAAAAAACAGAAAATTTAATTCTAAAAGAATTCTGACACATTATTACACAAATTAAAAAAAATTATTTCAATGTAATAATCGTCAGCCATTATATAAGCTCAAAGTCTAATACTGTCTTAGGAGAGCTAAATCCTTGGAAACGTTTTGATGTTGTTAGTAGACGCTCATAGCTCGCTACTAACACGTACAATACTGTGTATTGGGACAGCTCCTTGAATCGGCACAACCCCTTGTATTGGTACAGTCCTTTGTATTGTTACAGCTTCTTGTATCGGCTCAGGCCCCTTGTATTGGGTCATTGAACATTATGGTTTCTGGGCTTTACCAGAGACTCAAGTTCAAAATGTCCTGCGGTGAGACATCCGTCCCAACGGCCACGAGCTCTGTTCTAAATTCTTCTGGTCTGCCTCAACCATGGCCGAAGGTCCAATGTCTTAACCCTGAGATCAGCTTTTGGTCCCTGAAGTGGCGAGCTTCAGCATACCCAATTCCACCCAAATTTTTTAAGGTTCCCTATATACTGAAAAACTCTTTATTTTCTTATGAATTTCTTCTACTGAATACACGACCTTGAATTGAATATAAGGTCAAGGTAGAAGTACGTCAACGATAAAAAAGCCTTATATTTTAATAGTCTGTGAGTTTTTTTAAGCATTTAAAACAAAGTTTTAATGTCCAAACACTACAAATAATTTTACCAAAACGTCTGGTAACATTTACTTATGCTGAGACGTTCTTTACTTTTATTGTCTTAGAAACTATTGAGCAATAATCGTCAGCATGCCTTTACAATGAGAGTTTTTCATGCAGACGACAGAAGCCGTTTTGACATCTGAATCCCGAAAATGTCAAACTTAAAATGCTGATGGCAACTGCATGGCAGCCTTTGGCATCGATCTTCCAGCAAGTGGGTATCCCTCGTTTTCCAGACTATATAAGCTGCTCCAGAGCAGAGCAGTTTCATAGGACAACCAGCGGTTAAACAAGTAGTATCAATTTGTTCAACGAACTGCAAAGCATCATGAAGACAGCTGTAAGTAACAATATCTCACAGCATTGTCTGAATTTGGATTTTTTAGTGTTCATGTTTCTAATTCTGAATTCAGGAACATACACCTAAACATATGTTTTATGTTTCATTATATGTAGTGACACCCTCAATTTAATTTAAGCTATCTCGTTAATTTTAACGTGTTAATTATCTTTAGATAGAATTGTTGAAGTATTTTTTGAACTGAATTATATTTGCCGGTAACACTCTCTAAGGTTAAAAAGTTCTTTCTGTTATTGAATGAAGACTATAAGAACATCTCCGTATGACGCTAAGTACCAGGCTAAATTCGGAGTAGACTTTAAACATTTCAGTAAATTCAAATAAACTATATTGAGTCCCCTGAACAATTAGGAGTACTGAATCAAAACTATGAATTCCTTGACGATAAAAGACTTTCTTCGGAGAAGTAAAATAGCTTTCCCCACCGTATATTGTTTTACTGAATTTACAACTTTGCACGTTCTGCAGTGAAATAAGTCTACATATTAATATGAGGGATACATAGAGAATAAAACTAAACATTTTTTCTATTCATGTTAGTAAAATTACAGAGAGTTGATGAATATTAATATAAAAAATAAAATGCAAACGAGTCTCGAGATTCTTTTGATAGGGTTTATGTAGCTGTAAATTGTAAATATTTTTTGTTGTATAAATATGATATATTCTGTTCTCTGATACAAATCGGAAGAGAGGATTTTGGCTATGATTAGTGAAGGGAGACAATCTCCAAAGTGAGGGAGGTTTATTCAGGCGAAAGTAAATGTAAAATGATGGAAAATTGAAAGAAAAGTACTGAATGTTGAAACTATTTGTGTAACGTATCATATGCCCATAAATGATTATTGCCAGTGCATATAGAAATTATTTTTCTTCACTTAAAATTATCAGCTGTTTACTGAAAAAAGAATATTCAATGGAAGAACTAGATTCAGTTGCACGATTAGAAAATGAGCAATATTGCATTGAGCTGACATAATACTTTTGTAAGTCTGTGGCATTATAATGCTAACATAGTGGTTATGTAAGTCTGCGACAAAATAATGCTGACATAATACCTGTGTAAGTCTGTGAAATTTACTTCTCGCAAGTGTGCTTCTAGTTCCACGTTTGTGAATGTTGAGCACCCAGTGTAATAGGGATATCTAATTCTCAAATATGTCTTTCATACGGTCAGGTGATTTTTGCTCTGATGGTTGGAGTGGCCGTGGCTCAGTTGAGTGGCCCCGCTGTTGGACCAGGTGGGCCTGGCCCCTCTGCAGGTGGGCCTGGCCCCTCCGTAGGTGGGGCTGCTGGCCCCGCAGCTGGTGGGGCTGCACCTAGGACTGGCAACCCCTGGGGTCCCCGAGCTTACGGCATGGGTCTCAACAACCCCTGGGCTCTGCCCCCCAACCCCTTCATGATGCAGCGAGCAGTCGCGCTCGTCAACCAGGTTCCTGGAGCTCTTGTTGTAAGTGGCTTATGCTGTCAACTCTCCTTAATTTATGCATCATAATTTATATCACGAACAATAATGATTGTGTTTTAAGCTGAAAGTATTAACACTGTATTCACGGTTCAAATTTTACTCAGTATTTACTCTACAATTTCCCTAAATATTAAAATTACGACGCCAGCCTGCACAATTAAAAGGATAAAATTGTGTCAATTGATGTACTACTTGAAAATACAAATATACATAAAGTTTTTACAAAAATGAAATCCTGACCAAGTCTTGCTACTATTTGGAATTACTACTTAAATGTGTTTTAATTACTAACGCAATGACCAATGCGACCGATTTCTTCTATAGATCCGCCTAAATTTTGCTATCCGTTAAATATGGTCGATCAAATAATACATATTTTTTCTCTTTCTCTTTCCAGCGCGTTGACGTTGATGGCAGCATCTCCATCACTAACCAGTTCGGACAGGAAGTCGATATTGTTGACAACTTCGGCAACGAAATCTCCGAAATGTTCGATTAATTTCATCAATTAGACAGTTTTTGAATTGTACAGAGACAAAATATCTGTGATCTCAGCAGTATTTCTCAATTGGTGACAGTCACTCTGTAACGTACGAAAAAGTGACATTTGGATTATTAGTTTTTCTGAATTTGTTAATTATAATTTCAAGAAATATCTGCGTGATCATTAGATGTACGAAATTTTTATTTTATTTTAATGAGTCAAGTTCTATGCACCTGTTATCGATACTCTACCATCATTGTATATAGCGTTTGTTCTGTGATCAAGTCCCTTCAAGAATTTAGAATATTTAATTGCCTAGAATTGCACCGCAGCGTAGCCTCTTTTTACCTCGAGCAGAACATAGCACTCAGTAACATTTCAAATGTTGTTGTGTGAAGTGTTTGGCGAGAATGTGAGGAGTTCTGGTTGTCCTACGTCAGTCTGCCATTCCTAAAATTTCGAAGTGTCTCTCTGTTTTGTTAGGATTCTGATATTCATTTATCTGAAATCTATTCCAGGTAACAATAAAGTGAGCCTTCATCACCTTGTTTCTATTACCCTTGGTTAGTAATCCGTATTTCCATCAAATGTTAACGAATACTCCGGCGGGTACAGGGACCTGCGCGTGTGAAGTGTCAACTTGGATACATCTTCACTGTAATTCCACCTTTCCGTTCCTCAATTCTACGTCCATCAAATTAGTAACCAAGTCAGCATGTTCTCAAGTATAGAACCTACATCAAATTAGTAACCGGGTTAGCATGTCCTCAAGTAAAAGACATACGTTGGACTTTACTCGTTTCAATTCTGATAAATATTCTGTGAACGTTGAAAATAGTCCAAAATTATTCAGAATGAATATTATTTTATGATCTTTCATAAGCCAAAACACTGTTTTAAATAATTTAGTTAATATCAGGAAGTTAAAAATTTAAACCTGCAAACACTTATATTTCATTTCAATAAATCAACATTGTTATTTATCAAACAAACGGAGTTACGATATGTATTAGCTGCCCTCAAATCAAGTAAATAATAATGTTATTGTAAATAGACATTAAACGTAAATTTATTTTCAAGAACTAAAATTTGAAATGCCGTAAATCCTAAGAAAATAATTTTTGAGAACCATCGTCAAGTTTTTAGGGAGAAATTAGCGGGTTTCAAGAATTTCTATTGAGTTAGAAGTACTCAGTACCGAATGTGTCCCGTCTTTCTTGCTACAAGTGTTCTGGCAGTGCTCAGGCGATAAATAGAATAGGCGTGTAGGAAATTTTCCCGCACATTGTTTGAATGTGAATTTGTTTTTCGAGAAGTGGGATGGCTACTTTGGACTTGCAAATTTTGAGCTGAGAACAGGGGTTTTTCCTATCATTCGTTACCTGGTAATTAATGTTTCATTTTATTTACTTACATAGATCATTCATACATCAATGGTGAATGTAAGAGAATTGAACTGGAATAAATGTATTGTGAGTCTCATAACGAAGATAGGTTTTCAACATTGAAGTGCACATGTTACATAAGTCTTAAAGATCTGACATCGGTTAGAGTTAAGAATGAACGGAAGCTTTTAGCCTCTGTATCAGAATTGAAACCATTTTCTTAACGTGGAATGAAACACGCGAAAAGAAGCTTTTTTTTTTGCATCTGAAATGTTTGTACAAACGTGTTACTTCCAGCTGTTTCACACATATGGTGAGTTGAACAGTTTCATATCAAAGCAATGTTTCATTTACAAATGGAGATGTTTCTTAGTGCTCTTGCCCCAAAAGTCTAGTTATGACACAGAGTGTTAGCCTAAGCGCTGGTATGACTGCTACAGGTATGGAGATGCTGTGGCTGAACAAATTGGTGGCTAATCTCCATTCGCGCCATTTCCCATTTTGACACATGTGGCCACACTTTACCAGGTGATTTTGCTTCATTGAGTTCTTAGCTCTCAAAATAAAGTTTCCTTAATACACACTTTATCGGGGTTATCCTTTTCATGAGGAATCAATCTAGTACAAATTTATCAATCAGTCTCACCAGTATGGTTGCATAATATATGTTTGGTTATCGCGTCATAAATTTATTTGGGGCTGTTTATTTCAAAACAGGGTTAAACTAATTGCCAATTTTAAAGTCTAATTAGGCATGCATTTCTACATTATGCTGAAGAATTTTTTGGTTGGTGTATTCACTCTCTTCCTCATTAGTGCGTGTGCAAAAAGTGAACGAAGTAAGTGGCATTGGGCAAGGGCATTGCAAGAGCCCAAGTATGTTACGGTGTCGCCTTGCTGGCCGGGTCCTATTAATGGTGGTGGTATCCTTGAAAGTGAAGCTTCCAGTGATTGAGGAATAGCATCATGTTCACTTCCTTAAGATTGACGTAACAGTCAAATTAACCGAGTTACTCGTAGACTTGGTTAGTGCTAGCTGAAGATCGAACGCTTATGTCAAGATTGTGACGGATGCCACGCAATTGGAATTAAAAGAATTATTTCCTCGAGTAAAGTAACTAGTTTGTAAATCGCATGGAATTTCAGGTCTAGGGCTCCTGAATTTGTACCAAATATGTTATTGCGAGTTTGCGCACTACAACTTTAAAAATCGGCATGAATAGTTTCCGTAAGTTTGATCTCAATAACCCTGTATTCCATCCTTTTCTTGCAAAAAAATATTGCTCGAACATTGTTTCTCAAATAAAATTCAAGTTTTATGTCATATCATAGACTTGATCAATATTTTAGAGTTAATTTTTATACTTATTTCACGTCATTTGAAGCTAGTATTTTAAAGTGAAAATTTTAATCGTAGTTACAACTTCAAATTGTAACCCTCGTTTATAGAACACCGTAGTCAACCATGAGCCTATAGGTTAAGTGCCCGTCAGTTTCCTCGCAACCGTTACCCAGAGAACAGCAATTTTATTCGCGCTTTTAGTCTCTCTGACGGGTTTCAGTTTCAGGTTTCAGTTTCGGTCTCAATTCAGTATCAGTTCCAGCTTCGGTTTTACGGATTTCAAGTTCTCAGTTTTGGTCTTCGATCTTGGCCCCAATTTCTGTTCTAATTTTGATCGTGTTCATGAATAAATCTGCAAGCTACGGAGACGATCCTATCACTTCCTTCGAAGAACATCACCCACAAAATAATCAATACAGAAAATAATTCGTTCCCTAAATACTCTCGAGTTGTGCTCCATACTTACAAGCCTTGCACGTTTCTTTGTTTTGATGTTGTTCAAATAAAAAAAACCTAGTTCACACAGATAAAAAGTAGAAAACTGCAATAGTATTTTGATAGCTTTTTTGGCAACTGAAGGGTGCTCTTCCATAACTGAAATCCAAAAGGAGTCGAACAGTAACTGAGAATACTTCAATTTCAGTCCTCTATCGTTGGAAAGACTTGCTAATTCTTCTTCATTCAACTCAAAATTAGTCGGACTGGTAACAGCCAAATCTACAAAGGGATTCCGAATCCAATCATGCTCATCAATGCTGATGGAGGGAAAGTATTTATCTATTCTCTTTGCTAAGCATGTGAGGTGTTCATTAACACGTTAAGTGCGAAGTGACCCACCGGTGGTCACTAAGGTTAGGTTCTGTAATTTTTCAAAGCTTTCTAGTGACTGTATGTACAAAGTAAAGATTTGCACCAGCTAGGCAACCGCACTTAACGTGTTAATAATAGGAATCATCTTTTTTTTTGCAGGTTTTCCAAATTAATGGAAAAATGTGCAAATTACCTGTCTTGATTCTGTTCCTCTACAAAACAATTTTTTTCTTTAAAGCAACCAATTTATCTGTAGAAGTTAGAACGTTCTCATTATTACCTTACATTTCGGTGTTCACAGAATTTAGGTGGTTAAATATATCTGTTAAATACTCAACTTGGGACATCCACAAGTCATTACCAAGGTATTTGCAAAATCGGTCATGTTTTTAATTCTCAAAGGAGAGAAGTTCTTTCTGAAGTTCATTTACTCGTGAAAGTACTTTTCCTTTGGAGAACCATCGTACTATTGTATGTAATAGCAGGCGGACGTTTTTAGAATTCATATTTTGCATAGTATTTAAAATATTCTAGTCTTCATGGGCTGTGTTTTAATGCAATTTACTATTTCGATGATTTCATCTAATACATCCTTCAGTTTATTTTGACTGATCTTTGAAAACAGTACTTCTCTATGCAACAAACAATGAGTTCGCACGATGCTAGGATTAACTTTCTCCACCAGAGAGGCGAAACCTTTCACTGAAGCCACCATAGAGGGTGCTCCATCAGTACACACTCCCACACACGAGTCCCATGATAAGCCATGCTTTTTAAGGTATTCCGACAGTATATCAAAAACACTTTGATCTTTAGTAGTTATGGATATCTTCGTACAGCAAAGAAATTGGTTAATTATAACATCATCATCAATAAAACGTATGAATGCAATAACTGGGCATAATTACTGATGTCAGTACATTCATCGATTTGTTACACAATCAATCTGCTTTAAGTTTAGCTACTACGCTTCTCTCGATGTTATATAACAACTCGAGAATCCGTTTGTGAATTGTTATTTGAAAGAAGAATTTTACTAATTTCGTTTTTAGCATTGTTACCAAGCGTAGTTTTAACCATTTTTTGCATGCTGGTAGGATTACTGTTTCGGCAAAGACATGAGACTTTGAATTAACAGCAATAATTTCTGCCTCCTCATAAGATGTTACATCAGCTTTTTCAGACACAACCATTGTTTTCTGAAACAGTTTACTTTGTTTTACATTTGATTGCAACAACCTTTCAAAATACTTAATACTTTCATTTTGAAGACTCGAGTGTTTTTTAGTTAAATGCCTATTCAACTAACTTGACACCATTGTTTCGTTGGACAGAGTCTGGCCGCACACAATACACAGTGGGGAAGGCATCTGAGTGTCACCTGTCTACTGAAATACATGTTTTAAATAATCACCACTGTACATTCGGTAAACTTTCACCTTTTTGACTGGAGCTGATTCATTATAAGTAGATTTATGTTTAGTTTTCAGGAAATCACCGTTGCAATCAGTTTTTCGCTTGAGGATTTTATCCATGGTTAAGGGCTTGATGCAGCCAAAGAAGGTGGTCATAACAGTAAAATTATGTGAATCACCGCACTTGCTTACCATATTACGACTGAGCCAAGAAACTAAAAAGAATCTTAACAATGCAGTATCAAGCTTAATGAAATTTATTTGCAAAAACTATCACTCAAATTAATAGCAATTCAAACTTAATTATAAACAAAAAATATGAACTATTTTCATTCAAAGACGAACTCGTATGATACGTCCTAGGCAGTTTCGCAAATTGATTGGCTGATGGTACTCCAAATTATTCGTTCAATTATCAGATCAATTCAATGACCCAAGTCACATTTGGAACAAGTAATGAACACTAGTGAGACTATATAAATTTACATTTTATCTTTTGCTGACATTGAAGCCGTTCTTCATTATTTGAAGATATTGTACAGGAATTTAGGATTCTTTGTGTTTAAAATGCGACTTGAGGTGCTGTTTAATTCCTTAGGTAAAATTCTAAATAAATTATTCGTTGTTAGCATACTAATTATTTAAACAATCTTTAAGCGCTCGGGTGTATCGTGTGATTGTTTCGCGACACACCTGAGCAGCCTCAACGACACGTCAGTGTGCCACAGCGCAGTGGTTGGGAATCACTGATCTAGACTTTGAAAAAGCCTTCGACAAAGTTCCCCACGAAAGACTTACGGCTAAAACGAAAGTGCATGTAATACAAGGCAACTACTCCCGATGGATACGAAACTGGCTCACTGGTTGCACTCAACGAGTTATGATTCGCGATCAAGCCAGTGATTCGGGGCATGTGACATTAGGAGTCCACCAAGGGAGCGCTTTAGGCCTTCTCTTCTTCATTATCTACATGAACGATCTTGATGTAAGAATCATCAGTAAAATCAACAAATTCGCCGATGACACGAAACTCTGTCACAAAGCATTCACTGAAAGGGGCAGAGTAACTATCCAATCTGACCTCAACCGTCGTCTGCAACGGAACAAAACTTGCCAAATGAACTTCACCATTGATAAATGTTCAGTAATGCACGTTGGTGCAAATAACCGGCATTTCCAACACACGATGTATAACATACCTATTGAAACAGTCCAGCAAC
>VCRD01001125.1:7709-23979 GCA_006783055.1 Trinorchestia longiramus
CACCACCACCACAACTCCTGCAACACTACCACCACTCCTGTAACACCACCACCACTCCTGCAACACCACCACCACTCCTGCAACACCACCACTCCAAGTCACAAGCACAACTGCAGTAAAACACACGCCACAGCCCCACGCTTACTAAAGGCTCGTGTAAACTTACAAATTATAGACGACTTTAAATTCATCTGAAAATTTTTGGAAGCCTCGTCTCACTCACGAGACAGAGGCGGTCTCACTCGAGCTCCGTATGAGACTTGCTCGTCTCTGCCTTCAATGAGACTGCGTGAGACGATGAGGAATTATGGAGACTGTCTCCAGATGCCACGTGATTGTGCCCCCACTTCACCCCCTACAACTGCGTATTGTGCTCCCACTTCACCCCCTACAACTGCGTATTGTGCCCCCACTTCACCCCCTATAACTGCGTATTGTGCCCCCACTTCACCCCCTACAACTGCGTATTGTGCCCCCACTTCACCCCCTACAACTGCGTAGTGTGCCCCCACTTCACCCCCTACAACAGCGTATTGTGCCCACTTCACCCCCTACAACTGCGTATTGTGCCCCCACTTCACCCCCTGACCTACACAGGGCGCGAGGAGTTAAGTGGCGTGGATCCCCCCTGTATTAGACACATCCTGCAGCAGCAGCAGCACAGACACGCCCTGGCCTCAGTCTTCTGGTGCAAGCCACTGCCCTGTTGCAGTGGCTTACACCAGACCTGCTGCAGTGGCTTACACCAAACCTACTGCAGTGGCTTACACCAGACCTGCTTCAGGTTGTCTTCACGCCCTCACACTGGCATCCAGTTGTGCAGTTCTTGTTGTCACATAGCTTCTGCTCGTGATTTGTGCATCTAGAGAAGAGATCACCGCATGCTTTCCATTATGTGGCGGACATGTTGCTGTAGCTTCATGCTTTCCATGATGTGGCGGACATGTTGCTGTAGCTTCATGCTTTCCATTATGTGGCGGACATGTTGCTGTAGCTTCATGCTTTCCATTACGTGGCGGACATGTTGCTGTAGCTTCATGCTTTCCATTATGTGGCGGACATGTTACTGTAGCTTCATGCGTTCCATTATGTGGCGGACATGTTGCTGTAGCTTCATGCTTTCCATTATGTGGCGGACATGTTGCTGCAGCTTTATCCTTCTAATCGTCACCGGTGCCAAATGCTACCAATTCACTCTAAAATTCGCTAAGTGTAATAAGCGAATGTGAACAAAATGACAAAATTTGTACAGAAACTTCTTTCATATAATTTACAGTAATTACTACACCATCGAAACTGGACCTCAAACCTCCTTCAATTTCAGGCCATTGCGAAATGACGCTTGTGTAACGATGGTCAAGAAATACTACTGCTAGTTCTGTGTCATCTCTCCTGCACACAATCCATCGCTGGAAACACGCGTCAATTTGATGCTAGCGCAAGCAGGGCAGAAATCAAAGCTACGCATAAAATCAACACGTACGTGAACACATTTCCTGTGATTGTCTAGACGGTGCAAATCTTTACTATAAACACACAGTCACTAGAAGCCTCTGTAAAATTTACACCTAACCTATGGGACCCACCGGTGGGTCACTTCACAGGAAATGTGTTAACTAAACCAGACTTGAACATCTGATGCTAGAATATTGCTGGTCGCTGTAGTTTTCGTTGAATAACAAGTCCCTTAAAAATACCAGCATTTAACTATGATACATCAATTGTCTGAGTGGAGTCCCTTTCAATATTCAAAAGAACAGTAAAAAACTGAAGAGGAAACTAGCAATCAGTAAATTAATGTGAGAAAGTTGAACAAGACGCTGAATTGTCACAGGCGATAACAGGTGACAAAACTCTCCCCTCAAAAGACGGTTAGGAAAAATTAACTACAAGACTTGTCAAACACGCAGTGCGCGCATCACAGCGTGCATCTCCCTTTATGTGTATGAAATTCTTCATAAAATTTTTATGTAGAAAACCTGTCTCTAAGGATCCAGCTGTTGTTAGTTTAAGGTTATTCTGACACGAATATATATTCACTTTTCAAACTTCGTATGTGATTTAGATGCAGTATTTGAACGTTCACACGTAAGACACAACCTTGTCAGGTGTGAAACCACACACACGTAGTGCGCCTGCCCACTACCGTCATTCCTGTAAAAAAAATTAGAAATGATTCCTGCCAGTCCCATACTCGAAATATTTCGTTCAAATTGCTATGTTCTCTGCATGTTACATGAGTGACAATTTACGTACTACTCCGGTGAGTCAGAAATAATTTGGTCCATGTAAGTGATGTTACCTGACATTGTCAGGTAACTTGCTGGAATGAAGGAAGCTAGCGAGCGAGGGGCAGCTGCGAGTTTAATTTCAAGTAAAAATGCGTGCTGTTTTAGGGACGCAGAAACGGCGCTTACACGACTAACATGGTTGCTTTAGGGACGCAGTAACGGCGCTTACACGACTAACATGGTTGTTTTAGGGACGCAGTAACGGCGCTTACACGACTAACATGGTTGCTTTAGGGACGCAGATCATGATGTTAGGTAAAACAGTTCTCTAGAAAAAAGGAAAAGGAAAAAAACAGGTTTTAAACTGAAAACCAAAAACTAAGAATTTGCTCCATGACTGCGGCATGTTAGAATTAAAAAGGAATTAGAGAATTTATATACCTAATTCTTTTAATCCATTGACGATACAAAAAAACGGTAAAATGCGTTAGTAAATGCATAATGTAAAACTAAAATTCTTTTTTGTGAGACCCCAGTAGTTGGCAGACTGAAATTAAGCAGGTCTTTATAATGGACAGCCAGGCGCTGTGGTCACGTCAGGGTGAGCAGTACACGTACCCCTAGCAGGATACCCTCGACCCCCCTCACAACTGGTCTCTTCCCCTCACAACTGGTCCCCCCCTCAAAACTGGTCCCCCTCACAACCGTAGACACTTGAGTACACAACATGGACTGCAGACATGGTGTAGACATAGTACAGACATAGCATGGACATAGCATGGATATAACAGACATAGCGTAGAGCTAGGAAGCTCACGTGATGCCGCACCTACAGAAGGTGTGTTGTGCATCAGTCGTGTGACAGCTTCAGGCCTCGCTGTGTTGTGCATCAGTCGTGTGACAGCTTCAGGCCTCGCTGTGTTGTGCATCAGTCGTGTGACAGCTTCAGGCCTCGCTGTGTTGTGCATCAGTCGTGTGACAGCTTCAGGCCTCGCTGTGTTGTGCATCAGTCGTGTGACAGCTTCAGGCCTCGCAGTGTTCACCAGAACAAGTGTTGTGCGAGTGACAGCAAATCCTTCATGTTTAAATACGAGGCAAGCACTTCACTTACCTTTCAGTCCAATTAACGAGTTTTCCATTCCCTCTAATGGGGCAAGTAACTTGTAAACCATGCTTATGAAAATACTTGTAGAGAATGCTTATGAAAATACTTGTAGAGAATGCTTATGAAAATACTAGTAGAGAATGCTTATGAAAATACTAGTAGAGAATGCTTATGAAAATACTTGTAAAGAATGCTTATGAAAATACTTGTAGAGAATGCTTATGAAAATACTTGCAAAGAATGCTTATGAAAATACTTGTAGAGTATGCTTATGAAAATACTTGTAGAGAATGCTTATGAAAATACCACCATGAAAATACACCACTAACGCCATCGTGAGAGTTTTAAACAAAATTCATTGAATAATACACTCTAAATAAAGCAGTGAGACTATAAGAAATGCGAGGAGCTGTAACAGAAACAAGTGGCACCAGTCAGAGACTCGGGCTCAAGACTGCGTCCTGCTGCACGCCTTCGCCACTACCCTCAACCACTCCATTCCTCATACCTCATTGTCTACATTGTTTATGCATAACTGTCTACATTGTTTATGCGTAACTGTCTACATTGTTTATGCGTAACTGTCTACATTGTTTATGCGTAACTGTCTACATTGTTTATGCGTAACTGTCTACATTGTTTATGCGTAACTGTCTACATTGTTTATGCGTAACTGTCTACATTGCTTATGCGTAACTGTCTACATTGTTTATGCGTAACTGTCTACATTGTTTATGCGTTACTGTCTACATTGTTTATGCGGAACTGTCTACATTGGTTATAAGCAATTATCTACAGACCATCTACACCAGCCTACAATATTCCCTATTAAACTATCTATATTAGAATAGATTAATCATCATTGGATTATCAGCATCGATATAGGATTTCCTCTACCGGATTATTCAGGAGTAAAAGCAGATTATTCTACATTATCTTATTACCCCAATGTGGACTATCCTCCATCAAAATATTCCCACGAACATAGATTATTTGCTAATGAATTATGTAAATCAATCTAAATTCAACGTAGATCAACACTGATTATTCTTTATTCTATGACTACCTCAACTATACAGGTGATGATCTATTCGATTATTGTATTTTGAGTTATTCCATGAACCTATAAACTCATCTGAACAATGAACTAAAAGCTGCACAAATTTGTACAAAATATTGAACAAATAATAACCATGAAAGAAAACGAAGGATAGACGTCATTTTTTTCGCTAGAAAAGCATGAACAGACATAGACGTTACCTGTGATCATGAAATCAATTTATATCCACATTGAGTGTGATGTATAAGCACCAGATAATGAAGTACTTGTACCATACCCAGCCACCATGAAAATAGGGCTGCTTTATTCACCATCTGAAGTTGCTGTTATTGAAATGTAAGCAAACTTTATTCAGCTGCCTGAAGTTGCTGTTATTGAAACGTAAGCAAACTTCATTCAGCTGCCTGAAGTTGCTGTTATTGAAACGTAAGCAAACTTTATTCAGCTGCCTGAAGTTGCTGTTATTGAAACGTAAGCAAACTTTATTCAGCTGCCTGAAGTGGCTGTTATTGAAACGTAAGCAAACTTCATTCAGCTGCCTGAAGTTGCTGTTATTGAAACGTAAGCAAACTTCATTCAGCTGCCTGAAGTTGCTGTTATTGAAACGTAAGCAAACTTTATTCAGCTGCCTGAAGTTGCTGTTATTGAAACAAAAGAACACCAGCAGACGTGGTCTCAGGCGAGTGTAGAGTTGGAAGATAGGCCTACTGATGCTACTACAGGGTGCGGCAACATCACTTCCTTTTTTGAGAGAAACTTCCTTTGAAAAAAGGAAGTCATGTTGCCGCACCCTGTACTACTGTCTTCTCAACACCATCATCTGAGAAGGATATGAAATTTTGTACCTCATTCACATGCCATGGTTCATCAATTAAGAAAACTAAAATTTCTTACCCCTAATGACGTGAAATCAATGTACAAAAAACATGAAATTATTATCCCGACGACCTGAAATCGTCAAAAATGTAAAATTTTTATCCCGACTTAAAATCGTTCAAAATAATATGAAATTTTCATGGCAATGACCTGACGTCGCTGTAAAACATATGGAACTCTGACCCCGATCACCTAAAAGTGTTGTAAAAAACATGAAGTTGTCACGCCTATGAACTGGAGGGCAAAAAATGGTTGGGGTTGCAACTGTAGATTCGCCTGCAGCAGCGTGGTGGTGGTCAGGCCTATCCCAGTTCACACCACCACACTTCCTCACCACACTCACCACTCTTCCTCACACTATCACACTTCCTCACGCAACTCACCACACTTCCTCACCACACTAACTTCTGAAACTTGTCACACGATTCATGTAATGAAACAGTATATTGCATGAAAATTAAATGAACTAAATTAAGCCGACTGAATTAAATTCAATTAAGCAAACTAGGGAAAATTATACTAACTACACAGGAATTAACCTAACTACAAAAAATGAATTAACTAAACAAAATTAAACTACCTAAACGAAATTAAAGTAACCTAACACATTAAACTAAATTCTGTTGACCCCGACACGAATAGTTGCTACGGCGATGACTTCAGGATGCTGTATGAACTGAAGGAACCGAGGGCACGAACAACTAAGCCAAAACAATGTATAGTCAGCTTCTGGAGCTCAAATATCTGTAATGCTAACAACTAGAGCTGCTAGAGAATGCAATTGAGGGCGCAATGAGAGGATAAGAAACCTGCAGGGCTGTGCCTCCAAAAATCGATGAGGGTTGGTCGACAAGACTGAGTCTCCGTCCTGCAACTCCCCATCTAACTTCAATTTCCCTTTCGATGAGGCATTCTCAGGACATTTTAAAGAAATGAGAGAAAAATAGACAAATTTACTCACCATTGGCACCAAATATATGAGACATTATGAAGGACTAGGCCTCATGGGCTTCACATTTACTATTCACACTGTCACACGGCCAATACTTTGAGCACAAACATCACACACCCTCGCTAGTGCGAGGCTCAAGCTACACTGTCATTCTAAAGCCGCCGCTACGCGTCTGCTGCAGCAGCTGGTGCGGGCAACGACATCCCACCAACGAAAATGACTGGACCTCTGGGAAGGAAATACTGTTTCGATTGACTCACTCAACATTACCTTTGTTCTCTCCTTCTAGTAAATTTGACGTATGAGCCAGCATGATCTCGTTATCTATATATATATATATATGACTGAAGTATTTTTCACATTGGTATAGTTATCAATTTTCAATGTGAAACATTAATTATATAAAATAAGTCTTCGTCCTCACCTCATTGTCAGCACGTCTTATAAAGATTATAATCAAGAGAACTTCTGCAGGAGTTATAATAATTTGTAAATAAAATATATTATGGTTTCATAATGAAGTTTATTACTTTGTTTACAACCCTACGAGTCAAAAAATGACAATTTATTATATTCGCTGAAGCAAGTGAAGGGAACTTCAATACAAGTACATAATAACTGAAGCAGAAGGCGAGGACTCGACCAGCACTCAACGTAGCTAAACAACTGCACATGCTTCATCAACGCCATTTAACCCGTTTGCTACGACTTATACACATATATATTTCTTCTGAATGTATATAAGCAATAACAGAATTAAAATATGTTCTTTCTAGCCCATCAAATGATTATTAACACGTTTGTTGCGATTGCCTGATTGGTGTCCGAAAAAATTACAGAAAGGATCCGAAAAAATTACTGAACCTAACCTAAGTGACCCACCGGTGGGTCGCATCGCAACAAACGTGTTAAGCTTGGGCAAATGCCTTCCAACAGTATTAAAATGAAGAAATCCTGGGACTTTCTTATCACAACAGCATTTCATAAACACGTTCATCAAATTTGTAAAATAAGTGAAGTAAAGATATAATTATTTGATGTTTCACTTCAACTGGAAAATATAGACATATAGTCTCAACAATTTCTATAGACAATTTCTTGGGACACATTTGTTGTATTCGGAGTAGAGTGATTAAACGTCTATAATGGAGTTTTGTGAACCTCAATATGATAATTCAATGTTTTTTTAAAACGAACTTCCATTGATTCAAATGAACAACTACTTTATTTTTACATCTTTTTAATAACGAGTAGAAGTCATGAGTTCTTAACTAAATTTATACGGTTGCAAGGACAAGTGTTACGTTGTTTAAGCGAACTCATTATCCTCATTATTCATTGCGCTTTGAGCCTACCTCTGATTAAGATAAATTTATTCATTTTCTTGCTTAAATAAGAGAGTATGCATGGCATATTTTGAGCAAATTAAATCACGAGAAATTTTAATAAAGAAACTTCTTTTCGAGAACTACAGAATTTTGGGATCAAAATTAGTTCTTATATAATTTTTATAAGAAATACTTACCATTTTAAACTCCTAAACATTCTAACAATTATATTTTCTGATCCTATGAACTATCTTCTTCGCACATTGGGATAGTATCTGAGCATTAAAATGAATTTTAAACAGTACCGCTAAGAGGTTACCACCCGGTTTTACTAGTACATGTATCGCTGACATGTTACCAACCGATTATAAGTTGTTGTTGTTGCCGTCCCCCAGCCCCCTCAGCTCAGGCAGCCAGCATCGCGCAAAAAGCTCGCCACCGTCACGGGGTCCTCCTAAAGTTGTGTTGTGTTGCTGCCTCTGCACGGCCAGATCCCGGCACTGCAGCAACACGTGTTTGGTGTCATGTGGGGAAACTTGACAGAGGGGACATATGTTCGGGGTTGCTTGGTCCAGTCTGTGTTTGTATGACTGTAGGGATGGGTGGTGTCCGCATCCAAGTCTGGAAAGGCAGACTCTATCTGCTCTGTTCAGTGTTTTTTCAGTCTGGTTTGTTGGAGGAGGAGGGTATCCTAGAATGATGTTTGGTTCCAGTTGTTGGAGTGTTCTGTGTGTGAATGTAGTGTGTGTGTGTTTTAGAATGTTATGATTTCCCTCCCGTCCCGCGTTCACACGTGGGACTGGGGGAAGAGAGTGAAGGAGGTCTGTGTAATATCTATGCGGCGTGATTGCGATTGCTCTGTGTGTGGTTGCGTGATACAACATGGAATGACAGGGACTGTATGGATTGTTGATGGCAGGCGGTAGGAATCGTGTTCCTCTCATGTCTAGGTGTTGTTGGATGGTGAGTATTTGTGTTTCTGTATGCACGTGCGCTGTGGGTGAGGTTCTTGTAGAGCCTGTGGTGATCCTTAGAGCTTTGTTTTGGATAGTTTGAAGTTTGTTTAATTTTGTTTTGAATGCTATGGGCGCCCAAGCTGGGCTAGCGTAGGAAATGACTGATCTTATGTACTCCCTATAGATCAGCGTTAAGGTTGCTTTGTCTTGTCCGGAGTTGGTGCCTGTTAGTGTGCGGAGTGTGTTAAGTCTTTTGTTGCATTTTTCTGATACTCCGTCTATATGTTAGCTGAACGATCTGGAGGTGTTGAAGGTGACACCTAAAATTTTGGTTGTATGTGTGTGTGATATTGTAGTGTTCTGTAAGTGACTGTGGGTCTGTGTAGGTGTTCTGCATTGTGGCTTGTTAATAGTTTGGCGGTAGATTTGGTAGGAGCTAATTTTAGTCTGTTAGTGTTCATTTATGTGGTGATTGTGTCCATGTAAGCATGTGTTTACATTACTGTGTGTAGATGTGATCGTGATGTCGTCTGCGTATGATGCTATGTGTATGTTTTCTGGAGGCTGTAGTATGTCATGCATGTAAAGATTTAATAGGGCGAGTAAGAGTATAGAGCTTTGCAGTACTCTATTGGGAATGTTTAATGTTTTTGAGGACTTGCCGCTGTAGTGCACGTATGTTTGTCTACCTGATAGGTAGTTGGCAAGCCATCTTTTGGTGTTATGTAGCTTGGTATTGTATATCTTTTTAATCAGTGGGTATCTAGGGATAGCGTCGAAAGCTTTGCTGATATCAATAGTGAGCAAAAGCGTTCGTTTTGCTGGTCTGCGTGAGTTGATGTTGTCTTGCATGTTTTGTACAATGTTAGTGAATAGCGTGGTTGTGGAATGATGTGGTTTGTATCCGTGTTGTGTCGGAGACAGTGGTATGTGTGGTGTTGCAACTTTTAGGATAAGCCGCTCCACAACTTGAGAAGGCGTGCAGAGCAGTGTGATTGGTCTGTATGAGGATTTGTCCGTGGGAGATTTATTTGGCATGAGGAGATCTATAATTTTTCCGAATTTCTAAAGTGAAGAAAATATGCCGAAGCTAATGAATAGTTTGTGATGTTCGTTAAAGTTGTAATCTCTTGTTGTCCTAGGTGTTTGATTATAAGTAATGTTTAGTGTTGACCAGGATCTTTTTATTCAAAGCGTTCTTTAGAATTTAGAATTAGGAAGACGTGCTCTAGAATTAGGAAGGCGTCCCATCAATATTTCCTAGGAGATAATAGAGCTACGTGATCTTACGATGCTTTCTCAATTGAACGTAGTCAGTGGGGAGATTAGTAACAAGATTTCATGCGACATTTTCAATCTTAATTACCGAGCTTACATAAATTCCATTGAATTAGATATGACTCAGTGACTTATAATCGTGTATAGGATGTATAAACTTAGAAAGTTGGAAATGATGAGAGCAGATAACCTATACAAACAAAAGTTCTTATTGGGTTAGGATAGATATCAGTGAGTTTTGAGTGTATTGACGCATTTAGAATGTATTTTTACAATGGTGTGCTTGGATTTTCAGTTGAAGTTTAAATCCAGGAAAGTTTCAATAATTCAGCGAAATAAACTATTAAATTTTTAAATAAAGCTGATTTTTAGACAAAGAAACAAAAAACAAACAACTTTATTTCCAATCAAGTACACAGTACATAGACACTAGTACATTGGTTTTTCAAATTCTTAAGGTTAACATTATTAGAGTAGGGATGATGGTGAGCTCCATGCGACGATCCTAGGATGTGTCCATGGGCGGGGAGTTGAGTTGAGGGCTTACCGATAAGTGCGAGCTCACGGCGCGAAACGAGAAACAGCTCGTATTCATTACCGGGTTTCGAACCCGGATTCTGTCTGCCCGAAGCAGAGACCTGATACCAAACACAGGCCGCAGACTACTCGACCACGGTGGCTGTTCATCATAGATGTCTGCATAATGTAAAAATTAGTAGTTAGCACCTCAACGGGTATTGGTGTGAGCGAGAAAAAGCACAGGTGAAGGTTGAAGTGCTGGTTGTACGTTGGAAGTAGTCGTGGAGATCTGTACTCGTAGAATAGTAGGCTAAGTAGATTCAGTTACTAACACTAGCATAGGGATACTTGTCACGTAAAAAGAGGTTGCATGTCACGGTTGGAGGTTGTCGAATTCGCATTGTGCACGGTTGGAGGACGTACTTCCGTCACGTGAAGCGACACTGACTGAACAACAAGTCAAAAAGAGGTAAGCGAATTCGTATTATAAAATACCGCAGGGTTGCAACTACTAGTCTTAACAACAATAGATTTGTAGGTCACCTAATTTGTTTTTTGTAACCTGCCTAGTAACTCCCAATAAGTGTTAAGTACGAGTCAGCCACCGTGGTCGAGTGGTCTGCGGCCCATGTTCTGTATCGGGTCTCTGCTTCATGTAGAAAGACCGCGGGTTCGAACCCGGCCATGGACACGAATTGTTTCTCGTACGCCGCGCCGTGCACTCAACCCGCTAAGCACCATGAAGACGCCCATCAACATCCCGGGATCGTCGCATGGAGCTCACCATCACCCTTACTCTTAGAATGTTAACCTTAAGAATTTAAAAAACCAATGTACTAATGTCTATGTACTGTGTACTCGATTGGAAATAAAGATTGTTTTGAGTAGGTTGACGTTTTTTTATAAGAAAACGTGCAAAATCAAAGTCATAGGGTGTATGTGAACATCTATATCAAATGAATATAAAAAATGTTTTGAAACAATAAATTGACACTGATAAATAATTCGTCCATTTCATCATTAATGATCATAAAGAAATTAGAGTCAACCATATATCATGTATAGTGTCAGCCTTCAGCTTTCGTTATTTCGGTTTATTTTTGAATAAATTGAGAAAATAATATAAAAATTAATAATCGAAAATTTGAATCACTTCTCTATAGAATTTTGCACAAAAACAAAGTATTTCTGTACCTCATTTTACATTTCAACAAGTGTGGATGAAACACATCTATTATTCTCTCTCCGCAATTGGAGAGAGGATTGTTTTTAGTTGAATTTGGAAACAATTATTCTTTTGTTAGAAGATCTTAGTATTCGAATAATTTTTCAAAAAAATTCTCTTGGGTTAAAAGATAAATTAACAATACAAGGGTAGAACTGCACAAACGTTGAATGCAAGGGAAAGTACGTATAGAAATGTACTTTTCAAGGGTCACTGAACTTTAAGCACGCGGAGCTGAAATTTTGTTGCTCGAATTGTACAACTGCTGTTTAAATATTAGCTACCGATACATTAAATATGCAAATACATATAAGGTATTTTTTGTATGTAAATTACTTCTCGTACAATATGCATGGTTAAATTATTTTGTCTGGTAGGAAATTGACTCCTTTCTATGAATACTGGATCACAGTAATGATTATTAGATTCTGACATCATAGAAAGTCCATATTAACATGAAATAAGTTCTTAGCTGTTACATAAAAGAATTCAGTAATTTTAGATGATAACGATTAATCTAATTTATTTGCAGATCATTTTTTTCTTGCTACTGTCAACACTTCAACAACTTCAATAGCAAGTTGTTTAAAGAAATCAGTGAATTGGTGATCAAATTTCAAACATGTTACAGTAAAAAATATCATCATGGCAAAGTTGGATACTCAAATTCTCTTCTTTGTGCCAAATTTAATCGGTAAGTATAACATTTCTGTTATCATTTATTAACACTGATTCTCCTTTGACCTTTATAACTAACTGATATGAAATCTTTTACATGTTCTACTTTGTACCTACAACATTTTCAAGTTTAAGTTATTTAGTTTAGGATTACAGTTTATCTGGAAGTACTTAAATTCTAGAAAGTTTATGAACAACATTTATATTAATCTTGGTATGCTAACTATTGTTGTTATTACAGGATATGTTCGTCTACTGTTGGTGGTTTCTGCTTTCTGCTTCTTAACCTGGGAGTGCTACAGCTATTTTGTTGTTTTTTATGCATTTTCCATTACTTTGGATGGCATTGATGGCTGGGCTGCACGTAAACTGAAACAATGTTCAAAATTTGGTGCCTGGGTAAGTTATTTTGTTGTACAATACTGACTTGCATTCTCTATCTTATAGTATGTGTCTGAGCTTTTATACTGAGCTATAGGGATTAGAAGAAATGACAAATGTTAATGAACATCTAGCAATATATCTTCTTAATTACAAAAGCTATTTTAGATATCTAATTAATTTTCCAAATGTGTTGTTTTCTCTACATTAAATGATTATGTATGTATGCAAAAAAAAATTCATGGTGAAAGACAGCATGTCATATTACAAGATGTTGAGCTACTAATTATTGAAATATGAGTTATGTATAGAATTTAATTTTACCATTTATTAAAACTTCAAACAACTGAAGAAGAATAATAATAAATGCTGAAGAATGTACATAAATTCTTGTTCAAATTTATGAAAATGATCTTGCAATTGGAATTGTCTGGCTTTATGTCGGAACAGGAAATAGTTATTAACCCATGAATGCCAACTGTCATCATTTGAGGACAGGCTATTAGGACTAAATGAGCTTAAGGCCGAAGTTATTTCTCCTTTAAACGGAACATTGTGTAAATTACACCTTATATTTACATCTTTTTTCATGTCCAACCTTAGAATGAAACATTTAGAATATAGGGCTAAAGTGAATGATTTCTAATAGACTTGACCTACTACACATAGTATGATGGGCACTAATGGGTTAAATACCATAGAATGTAAATTTTTTCTTACTGAATAGCACCTATAAAATTTGCTACCAAGGCTTTACATGGATTAAATTATTGTCATGTGTAAGTGTATAATAAAAGCATGCAAGCTTGGAAATAGTTTCAATTTATGTTGAGAGTTTAAAATATGTATTAGTTTTTCTCAAGTTTTAAATAGTTTTAAATGATTCACTAGTTTTAAATATAGTTTTAAATGAGTTTTTGAATGATTCACTCATGCTTTTTTACCCTTTCACTACTGTTGGGTTAATATGCCACAAACAAATTTTAAAAATCATTCCCTTTAGTCTCATATTCTAAATGTTTCTTTCAAAATTACATAGAATTTAGGAAGGATAAGTGGTAATTTACACAATATTTTGATTAGTATGAAAATGAGTTTTCATGAAAAGGCTAAAAAAACTATGATGCCATTTGTCTATTCAAGTTCATCAGCCTTGTTAAGTTGGGTTGTGATATCATTTATGTTCTACAGTGATTGTATTTATTGATTCCTTGGATATGTACTTGTAAAGGAGCAATTCTCATTTAGAGTGCAATTTGTAACATGGGTTGTCAATTTTTTGTAAATTGTGATTTAATATTAGCTGTATTTTTTTTTGCAGCTGGATGTTGTTATTGACAATGTATCCCGTTCTCTTCTCTGGGCATACATTCATCCTGTGAGTTGGTAGCTGTTATTGCTTGATGTTTTTACTGCAGCTCATACTAGCTTCAGTGTGAGTAATAATTCTTACTTAGTCTTCATTCAACAGTTCTCTATCCTAACAATAACTAAGTGTAGAGTATATAACCTGTTCAGATGTCTTAAAGTTTTTTGTCAGATTTTTTTTTTGTTTGATTGATTTACCCAAAGAGAAGAAATTGGCATTTTCTTGTATCAGTTGTTGGACAGTTACCAAATAATAATTATAATGCCTGTGTAATGATAAATCCTTGTATCACAAATGAAACAGATCCCTCTATCCTGCACTCAGGGCCTCATGTTTTCTGTCATTGATGTTACTTGTATTCTGGAGCAATTTTACAGGAACTGATTTTTCAAGAATACACTACAAGTCTTTTTAACTGGCACCCATAGGACTTTGCAGTTGTCAGTTAATATCACCCAAGTAACCACAAACAATTCATACCCATGCTAGACATAAAAGGAAAACAATATAAATTGCTTAAAGCAGTTAAAGAAGAAAAAAACAATGAATAAGTATATAAAGCTTGGCCAGTGAGTGCCGGTTTAAAGGAATTCTACTGTAAATATTTTTTGAGGATGGTACAAGTTTTAATGATGGAATTGGAGAGTCCATCAATGCATGGACAAATAAATTTAAATGTAAACTCAAATTTGTGTGTTGAGTAGTTAAGTTGTTCTTACTGGAGAGGAAGCATTCATGGTGATTGTGGCTGACTCTGGAGGTATTTATTGAGCTGCAAGGTAATGCTGACAACTGCTGTGGTGCTAGCTGCCTTATACTCTTCCTAGTATAACAAAAATATGACTTGGCTGGAGAACTCCTCATGGTTTAGTTATACCTTTTTGGAAAACCATTGACAAGATGAATTTAGGGTATTTTTGTAAGAGAATTTCATGCTGGCTATAAAACTTTGTATTTGGCATATTTTTATTCCTAAAAGGAGTTCTTTCTGGTTCAAAGGCTTTTAAGTATTATGGTATTGTCATTGAGTTAAGTGTGGTACATAGATTTATTTAGTGATCATTTTGTTAATTATATTAGTTTTAGTTTAAAACTAATTATGTTTGCTTATACTTTTAGATTGACATAATGTATTTTATCATGCATATCTGTATATTTTAGTTCTTTGAACTTGATTTAGAAAAACATGTGAAATCTTTTATATTAAAGTCTCCATTTATGAAAAATACTACATTTTTTGCATCATGAAGTTTGTTAAAAAGTTTTACAATTTATGAAATCACTTCCTTCTTCTGTACATTTGGTTCGTTATCAGATGTGCGCCGTAATATCATCAGTGGAGTGGACTGTGTTTGTCTGTAACCACCAGCTGGGGGAGGGTTGGCGTGTTCAGTTGCTCTCTCAACACAATGGTGAGCTTCTTTATGCATTTTTGTCTCATGACTTCAATGAACAACTGTAGCTTCTGTGTTTTATGTAATGAAAATACCTTGAAATACGTAACCTGTGACTTGTATTGCAGATGATTATGCAAGTTATTTCCCTGTTATTATGGTTAAGTGGTGCTGCTTACTACAGACGTACAATGCAGATAACATAGCATTGTTCTTTAAGAGGACATAATGTCTATTTTGTGCAGTTTTTAAAATTGTTTTTGTTCGAGCTTTTACAAGAGCTCAGCTCCTTGGCCTTATCAACCTTATCACGTCAATGCTTTTTCATTTGAATACAAGTCATGTGATGTCTTTCATACTTAGGAAATATGAAGTGAAATTAATTAAAACTACAGTAGTTGCAATAACATTTGTTTACAGACAGCAAGGATGGCATCTTGCTGAAAAAGAGTCCCAAAGGAGAGACTGGAATTGACTCTCTCTCCCAGTGTGACACTGACCAGTGCCAGCCACCTCTTTTGGTTCAACGGATCTTCAAAAATAGTAAGCTATGTAACTTCATTGTTTTTATTTCCCTTGTGTACATGACCTGGTGGAAGTATGGACAGAAAAACCTAGACTTGATCTGACAATGTTTCTGACTGTAACCACTCAAAAAATGTCAACCTTGATGGGTAACAGAAATAAAATAATATATGGCTACAGGAGCAAGCCATTTGGTCTATTTTTGGGTTGCTATCAAATTCTGTACCATTTAAAATTGAAGCATCGATCATTTACAGGGACTTTAATCACGCGCAGACACTTCAGTCACGCACAGGCACTTCAGTCACGCACAGGCACTTCAGTCACGCACAGGCACTTCAGTCACGCACAGGCACTTCAGTCACGCACAGGCATTTCGGTCACGCACAGGCA
>VCRD01001125.1:24375-39203 GCA_006783055.1 Trinorchestia longiramus
GCATTTCAGTCACGCACAGGCATTTCAGTCACGCACAGGCATTTCAGTCACGCACAGGCATTTCAGTCACATACACGCAACTCAATCGCACACAGGCCCTGGACGTAAACAAGGATACGAGAAGGAGGGGTAACAGCCATACTCTGTCATCAATTTTAACTTTATTACCTGACTCGCAGTACACAATAGTTATACGAGTCCAGGTGGGCTAGGGTTATATAACTCGTTGTATGCGAAAATACGTTTCGTGGTGTGAAATAATTATGCGATTCACACACGACAATTATCAAATGATGTGCAATACAAAATTATTACATGTCTTTTGTTACACAATAGTTATATGACTCACAGTACGTAATAATCATACGATTTGCAATGAACAATTAACACACGACTTGCAATACTCAACTATCACAAGTCTTTTGGTACTCCATTCTTGTACAACTCATCCCACTTACAGAGTAGCTAGTAGACCCACATGTGTAAAAATTCACACGGTTTTTTACTGAATTTTTTCGATTGATTTGCCAGTGGACGTTGGCTTTGCGAAGGAATTTCCACATTAAAGGATGTGTCTTTGGTATCCACAATACAATGCTTACCATAGATGTATACCCTACCGAATTTTCTCTTATCTAACTTTTCGGTCTTATTTTATTTCAGGCTTCAGACGAGACTTCACCCAGTTCTCGATGACTCGAAATGACAACTAAAACACGCAATTAGCAAATTGGCTTGGACTGATATATTTTAATTTCTTTCTTTGTTACAGAGATTCTCTTCAATGATATTGAACATTACCGACTTTTAATGTTTCTTTGCTATAGAGACTTTGTTCAATTATATTGAACTTTACAGATTTCAGGTCTCCTTTCGGGGTGTGGGCAGTAGCGGGACTGCACGTTCTCCCACTCTGGATGATGGGCATGAAGTACCGTGTGTTCGAGACCAGCCTGCACTTCCTGCCCCACTGGTTGCCTCTTGTAGGTGAGCTCACACTGCAGGGGCACTGTACCTCACCTCATCTGAGCTCCTTGTGGGTGATGGAGGTCTCCATGCAATCATAACTGTTCGGGATACGATCTCAGCTAAATTATACTACAATACAAACAATATGGCTTTGTAAAAGATCAAGTTTATAGTGGGGTATTGAAAAAATGAACGTCTCACGACCGCCTATTGGATATACTCACGCGTCATTCATGCACCACAATTCAGGCATCTCTGTTTGCAAGGTTCTGGTTTATTTCGATTTTATTTCAATGGTGTTAGTTATTGAGTTACTTTCCCTGATTCAGTATTGTATTTTTTAGCCTGTTTTGCTTTCAGCTGTTATTATTTTTCCTAGTCATCCTTCACCGTTATTATTTTTCCTAGTCATCCTTCACTGTTATTATTTTTCCTAGTCATCCTTCACCGTTCCTCTCTTGGAATTGCAGAAATAAATAGACCTCAAAGTCGACCAATTGATCCTCATTGTCTAGGGAACTTTTTATGAATTAGCCGAATGGTTTTTGTTTTCGTGAATTATAGTCGCACTTTGTGAGTATACCTATAATTTTTCCTGTGATTAAAATATAAATGGTATTAAATGTTAGTAAGTACAGCTGCTGTACTACGCCCAGTGTAAGGGCATAATTTCTAGCCCTAAGGTTCTATCAGGGAATGGCTTTAGACTCTTACCTCACCGTTATTTAAGAAGAAGAAATAAGTAATATTTATACAGTTTAATAATAATTTACAATCAACAAAGAAAACAGTCAAATTTTGTAGGAACGAAAACTATGCTCGGCCGGCCACAAGAACGCGGGACTAAACTTCTAACGAACTACAGGGGTCCACAAAGTCTCTTTATCATTTCAAAACTTTATTACAAATGCAATTGATAAGGTATTTTATTCAGATTTGTTCTATTGTAGTTAATGTTTGTTAAAGTTTTTAATCATCTTTTACATTTGTGTGTTTCAGGGATCCTGTTTGTGAAAGAGGTGCTGGTGAGACTTTTATAAGAGACTTTATGGACACCCTGGATAGGTAGCTTTATTGATCCATGTTTATACACCTTTATCCCCCTGTGCTGATTTAACTTCCTCTGCTATAACTGCCTAACTATCATCCTATGCTGAACTGACACTGGTATAAGGCGTCGCCGAAGAGGTCAGGCCTGACGAAAAAATTTTTTTTTCAAGAATAAACAAATATTACAAATCTAAGTTTCAATGTCACCAAGGTTACTTAATATGGAGCACTGTTTAGTCTCTTACCGATTGCAAGGCAGAAGGATAGCACTCGGGAAGTCTAAACGAGGCGACCAATCAAAGAAACAAAGAAAAAAACATTACATGAAAGGAAGTCTGGTCGAGCAACTGATACCCATATTGGTCATAGATGTACAAATGCAGCTGCTGTAGGTAGCACATGTAGGTCATAGATGTAAGGAAGTGCAGCTGCTGCATTAAGGCCATATTTTACATGAGATGCAAGCAACTGCAGCGGCTGCACTTGACACAAACTTTACATAAATATTTTCAAATGGCGCCTGTGTGTCGTCCAGGTGTGTGCGTGCTTGCGTCAGGACGTCTCTGTTGCGCTGCTGCTGAGCTGTGGTGTTTGTGGCGCCATGTTGCCCTCCTGATCTCCCACTCTGGTCCTAACTCCTGAGACTCTGCTGCCTGGACTCCTGAGACTCTGCTGCCTGGACTCCTGAGACTCTGCTGCCTGGACTCCTGAGACTCTGCTGCCTGGACTCCTGAGACTCTGCTGCCTGGACTCCTGAGACTCTGCTGCCTGAGTTTTCACACTTTTTTGTGAAGGTTTTCCAACATGAACGTTTGATTCTCTACGCTAGCTGCTGTCGCACTTCACACCGCAGGCTTGCTATTTTCTAGTGTTTTTCATCATTTTATGATGAGGCTTTTTAAGATCGCATCTCAAATGTTGCAGAATTTGTGGTACTGGCTTCTTCAGCTGCTACTTATGAAGTTTTTAATATTCTGGCAACCTATTTTTTGATATTCGACGTACCTGATCGTTAGGATTATGCGTGGTCTTTCCTTAAGATTTACTTTCCCTTTTCTTGGGGATTCATGTTACCTTTGGAGGGATTTTACTTCCTCTTTTTCTGGGGACTCTACGTACCATTTTATAGGTAGGTTTTACTGGTCGGCTTATGGTTTTCATGAAGTATCAAATTGTACCCCAATGGCTGATTACTTCATAAAAATATCCTTTTATTAGGTTGTCATGCATGAAATGTATTTGAACGGTAGACAGGGAAATGTTTCGGAAGGATTCTATAACTTATTTATTGAATCAAAATATTAATCTTGTATGACATTTTTCTAACTCCTCTCTAAGTCATATATTTCATTATTTAAAATATTTTTGATCATTGTGTGTGATAAACGGTTCAAATGCTTCAATTACGTCTTCTCTATTTAAGAGTTTTATGGCATATAAAGAGCTCAAAGTACTTAAATAAGTGGCAATCAGTAGGTGGGGCTTCAGAAGAATAGGGAAGGTATTGTCGAATCACATCATTCAAGCTTAGCTAATTTTGGACCTTAACATCAGAAGTGTGAGGATGTTTAGTGTCGGGTAGCAAAATGTACCATCTCTATACACTAGTCTGAGTTGCTTCCTTTTAAAATTTTCCTACATGCAATCAACTTCCTGGCAATACGATGTTACCGTTGCCGTTTTATCTTGTTGCTCAAAAGATTAATGCAACTGAAAGATCGAGATAAGAACTAATTAAAATTGCGTTTTTCATGCGTGACAACTTGATATCTTAGCAGAGAATAAACGCGCGTTGTTTACACTCTCGCAATGCTTAGTCTTCCTTCCCTTTCACTTCAGTAATTTTTAATGCCAGTATTTCTGTCACATTTTTCAACACGTTTGCGCTTACGCGTTGTCTTGTATGTATCTATTTATTTAATATTTTTAATGAGATATATTTATGAGTGAGACGATGCGTGTATCTCGCGTTGGTCACGCTTTAAGTTTTTTCGAAGCAACAAATTATTTATGAATCTAATCTGTATAAAGTAAATATTCCATAGTCTGTGACGTTTCTACAATGCTGACCAACCACGTTTTAAGGCTGCCTTATACAGAGTGGCGCATAAGTTACGCACTCTTTTAAAAATTTAATAATAAATAAACTATGAAAGGTATAACGATAGGTATAATTGCAAACGATAGAGGAACTCTTAAAGTTTATTTACATGTCGTATCCTGTCTACAGATACCCAGTGTATATTGCGGTAATAAATCTTTAAAATTTACCTTCAAAATGGTGCGCTACACGAAAGAACAACGAGCAAAAATTGTTGAACTCTATTTTTCATGTAATAGTTCAATTATTGCAGTGCAGAGAAGTTACAGGAACATTTTTAATGATGGAAGAAGTCCTGATAAAAATTGCATAAAAGCAATGGTCTCTAAATTCAAAGAAACCGGATCGACAGTAGACAAACGGCGCTTTGGAAGGCCGCGAACCGTTAGAACTGATGTGTTTTTATCAGGACTTCTTCCATCATTAAAAATGTTCCTGTAACTTCTCTGCACTGCAATAATTGAACTATTACATGAAAAATAGAGTTCAACAATTTTTGCTCGTTGTTCTTTCGTGTAGCGCACCATTTTGAAGGTAAATTTTAAAGATTTATTACCGCAATATACACTGGGTATCTGTAGACAGGATACGACATGTAAATAAACTTTAAGAGTTCCTCTATCGTTTGCAATTATCCCTATCGTTATACCTTTCATAGTTTATTTATTATTAATTTTTTAAAAGGGTGCGTTACTTATGCGCCACCCTGTATTATGGTATTCTCTAATATGGAGCAGAGCAACAGTTTCTTGCTGATAATACAGTGCTGCTGCTTGCTAGGGCATTCAGTGTCAGAAACGATCGTCCTTGCATGACCAGACGTGCTTTTCCCAGTGGCATACAGTTGAAACTATCATTAAAAGTACACCAGTTGCCTAGAATAAGATGTCCATAAAACTCCTATGCTTCTTATTACAATTTGGGTACAAAACTTCTACGTTATAATACTCATGACAGTTTAGATATAAAACTTCTACTTGAAGGACTAGCTGCAACAGTTCAGTAATTACTGAGGTGTCGGTGCACCTTTCAACAGTTAAATTATACCAACTCCAGTAAGGCTGGAAGTAGTGCACGTGATGAATACGAGGTACTAGTACAAAATATATTCTTTGCCTTAATGAAAATATTCCTCAAGTGTCTCCAGCGGGTCTAGTGATGGACGTGCTTGACCATCACCACGACCTAAGAGTGACCCTGCGATATCATCGTTCCTGGAAACCCAGCGTTCACAGATTTTCCAGTACTGGGGTGGGACTTTTCTTAGAAGTTTATTGAATCTTATTTTGTCTTATGATTATTGACCCATCAAGTTGCATGTCACTATGATAGGATGCTTTGTGACTATTCCGTCTATTATTGAAGCGACACAACGACATTACATATATTGTGTCGCTCTGGAAGACTTTTGGTGTTTCTGGTTTAGCTTTAAGTTTTTTCTGGTGTCCATACCTGGAGTAAGCCACATAAACTTTGAGACTTTTGTGCTACTGTCTTGTTATGAAAATGAAAGTTTTTTTTATGCTTGATGTTGTCCCTAGGTGAGAAAAAATGAAGTTTCTTTGTTGTCTATATATTGTTACTTTATAAAAACTTTCCACAAATTTTTACCTAGGAAAGAACTTAATTCTGATTTTTATACACAAAATTTATATTCTCAATTTGTATTTTAATTTTGTTACTCTCACTAGTCACCTGCATTTTTTGTAGAAAAAACAATAATGGTAAGAATAATGTTCTTAGAAATAAGAAATTTCCAAAGTATTCATATATTCCCATATATATCCCACTTTGCTGCACAGAACCTCAATTAAAGGGATTATCTTTAACGGTGCTATGGGCACTCAAGTAGATCCGTCCCATGCTGCTTTATAGAAGAGTAAATTGATGGTGACATAGCTAGGTCATGTTAAAGACATTTCTCTCAAGCACCTACAACAGATTCAGCAGCACTGGTTGAAGAAGCTGCTGAGGATATTTCATCTCGGGTAAGGAAAAATTTTGGCTCTATTCTGAGATATCATTCTCGTGAACTGGATTCAAGAAGAATATTCTACATGTAACTTCTGTCTTTATTTTTCAGTTTGAATTGACTTTCATAGGCCAAGCGCCTCTTACGATTGACCGATTTGCTGCCCCTGCGTCATGCTGTACGAGGCTTGTCATTGACTATGACTTGTCCCGTAAGGATAAATTACAAGATTGATTTTATTTGAACCGGGATCTGAGAACAAATATACTACTCCCTCCTGTTTGAAATTGATACACAAGCCGAAAATAGTCCAGAGTTTTAGTATTTCACTCTTGTTATTTTTTGTTCGTACATTGTCAATTCAATGTATTCTAGTAATATGTGATGTATATGATTGAGTTAACGTTTCCTTTTTAAGAATCAATTCTTTTGTATTGGTTTATACTACTATTTCCGGACAAACTTGAAAATTGATATGCACCTACAATTTTGGACCGGAAAAAGTGTCTAGACTAAAGGAAGTAAACGATCTACTTCGATAATACAGTGTATCTCCATCTCTCTATCTGTGTGTGTTCGTCCCATTTCTTACAATCTATTACTGAAGAAAAATTATCTAACTGAAATTGGAACAGATGTACATGTATCATAAGCATTGTATTGTGAAAACCAAAAGTGCCGGATTACTATAAAATACGATATTTTTTCCCGTCATTAGCCTTCTTTTACGCGGCCATGTTATCGGTAGATGAGATACAGAATGGAAGTTCTGTATGTATTCATAGAAAATATTCAGGTTCTGATAGTACCACGAGCAATACTGGAAAATGAGTTTTATTTCACAGATCCTTAATTTTATCTCTTTCAAAAAGTGGAATTTCCACGGGTACAATCGAAGCAACGTTATCGGTAGGTAATATACAGAATGAAAGTTGTGTATATATTCATGAAAAATATTCATTTTAAACACCATAATTTATCGTAAATCTTTAATACATTTGTCTTTATAATAATTTCAAATTAGTCTAATTTGAACCGTAAATATAATTAAGTTACCTTTAATGAATTATAGATCAAAAACGTATCAATAATTAATTCAAAGTAAATGTCAATTACTTTTTTATATTATTAACGTGTGAAGTTAATTGAAAAATCGACATCAGACTATTCTTAAACCATGTATCTTGGATACTGCCATACCTCATGGATGTATTAAAACTAAAATATCCTTCTATTTATATATTTAGTAGATAGTTCCCGTGGGAATTCCACGGTTAAATTTTACTAATTTGAAATTATTGTAAAGCCGAACGTATTGAAGATTTACGACGAGTTATTGTGTTTTAAGTGGATATCTCATGAATTCCAAAGTATAATAATGCACAGTTTGTTGCTTGTTTGGTCCGTTTCTCTGTTACACTCAAAGATTTAGATAGGAGGGAATTCGGTGGGGTATACATTGATGGTAAGCATTGTATTGGGCATACCAAAGGCACATTCTTTAATGTGGAAACTCCTTCCCAGAGCCCGCGTCCACTGGCAAATCAAACGAAAAAATACAGTAAAAAACCTGTGAATTTTCACGTGTGGGTTCACAAGTATATGCAGAACTTTTATTCTGTATTTTTGTCTACCGATAACATGGCCTGGATACTACTCGTAGAAATTCCACAGTTTAAGCGTGATAAAATTAAGGATCTATGAAATAAAATGCATTTTCCAATGCACCCGTGGTATTATTAGAACCAGAGTATTTTTCATAAATGTTTGCAGAACTTCCATTCTGTATCTTATCTACCGATAATAGGAGAAGGCTTATAACGGGAAAAAAGAGCATATTTCATGGTAATCCGACGCCTGTGGTATTCACAATATAATGCCTAAAATACATGTATACCCGTTCTGAATTCACTTCAATAATTTTTCTTCAGTAATAGATTAAAAGGAATGGGACGGACACACACAGATAAAGAGAGATAGAAGAAGATACACTGTATATTGTATACGTATTATATCAGAAATTTTTACTTATTTAATACATATAAAAGACATTTTTTCCTTACTTTTTTAGTAAATATAACATCGTTGAAATAAAGGATGTTATATCCCAACTAGTAGACCCACACGTGAAAATTCACTTTACATCCATTTCTTTATATCCTGACTGCCCGATTAGGACAAGGCTCCAACACAAATGCAAACTTTATAAAACTGTGTTTATTTTTAAGAAATCGTATATCTAGTGTTCCTCGCTTAACATGTTTTCAGCGTCCCTTTAAAATTAACTGGAGCGTACGGTAACTTTCATAGTATTTTTTCAAGAGTTCAATTTGTCAATCCAAATGTATGACCGTGTTACTCCATCTAAAGTTGCAGAAGTTCCTTATGGAAAGACGTGAGCCGTGTCCAACCCTTCAGAGGATCAGTGCAATGTTTTGACGTGTATAACTTTTTGCATTGCATAGTAAGTTTATTTGCACAGTTATAGAGACCTTGATTTCTTTTCTTTATCATGCATCTGGCTTCTACAGATCATTTCTGCTTCACGTCACCATTTGGTCTCTTCGATACGATGATGCTGCTCCCTGTGATAGCTGTAGCGAGCTATGCCAAATAATATACAAACACTTGGCTCTTTTTCTACCACCGGGATCAAGGTTTAATTGATCCCGATGTACAAAAAGGGTCCCATATACATATAATAATGAAGACTATTAATCGTTTACAAAACATATCTGCAGATGCGTTTGAAACTTATTTCAGACTCCTTCATTTTTTTGTGATGAACTTAAATACAAATAGAGTTAAATGGAAGCATGTACAACTGCCATATGAAATCCATATTGGACACATTATTATTAGTTTTTAAGATGCTAGTTGAGTCTATTGAAACCTGCTGTATGTATTAATTGTATATAATTTCTGAAGAATTTTTCTTTTTTGTACAACTGAAGCAACAGGTATAATATATGTAACCGAATTAATATCGAATCATTCAATGGAAAAGAGGTACTGAAATGGGACTAAAATAAAAAAATAATGATAATCCATTCCCTTGAATGGGTGAAGCGCGAAATGCGCATTTTGAATATGATCATCCTAATATATGAATTACCAATCAAATTGACAATGTATTGACATACATCATATAATAAATTTAGGATTATAATTTGCTTATTTCGTGTAGTTTTTCATAGTATGGATACCTAATTTAACTTTTTATAAATGCAATTTTTAGGTAAATACCACAGTACCGAGAGTCTAAAATTACCCTAAAAATAGTTGCTACTCGATCTTGTGTATTTTCAGCATTAGTCGAGTAGTGCGTGTTGAGGTAAGGTAATAATTATTTACTCAATCACTTATTTTAAACAATTTTGATAACATTCTGACAGTTACTGTGTGGTATGTTTTAAGGAGAGCGTGTTTTTATCAAGAAAAATCGAATATCTTTAGCAACTCGTGTCAAATAGTCGACACAGAGAACCACATGGTCACGTTAGTCATGGGCGGGAGTTAAGGACCGGTGTGAACTACATTTATTATAGACTTTTATATTGTATTATTTACAATGACAATTCATTTATCTTTTAGTTTGTTTAATATAATATTTTAATGTTCATAAACTATCTAATTTAAATTTCAATATTGTATTATGCACTACGAGGTACGATGCTTTAGTTCAAAAAGTGCTTGTAATGCTGGACGAGAGACTTAGGCAAGGCAAAAAGTATTTGGAAGTTATTGATACATAGAATAATTAAAACATTTTATTTTCCTACTGCAAACTGGTAGTTAATGATTTTTAAAAGTGACATGATTGACATGTTGCATTTTGAAAATACCAATTGTGTAAATCATACATACCTAAATTTTTCAGTCTTTCTAACATTTTGGAATTGGGTTACATATTTCTTAAAGAACAATTCATTTATATCCTAATTGTTAAGCCAATAAATAACAAATTGTTTTTTCTTCTCTGTTAGGGTTATAAATATTTGATTTCAATATTATAATGGCGTAGTGTGTTGTGAGGCATTTGAATGAATAAATAATCTCAAACATTAATTGGTGAGAATTTCAATGCTGGTAAATACTCGGAAATTTAGTCCTGAGTAGACCTCTATAAGTTTCTTATTGTTAACTCGTTGATTTTTACTCATGAATGTTTAAATTTTTTCTCCATAGGTGTTACAAAAATTATTTCTGTTGCTTGAATAAAAATTAAATTTTAGATACATATTTCTTGCATGCTTTAAATATTGTTAATGGTTATCTTCAGATACAAGTTTATAATAAAATGTAGCATACTGTTAGGTGATCCAGAACTTTTGAATATGCATATTATGTTGAATAAAGATCCTGCAATAAAGTTAGGTCATTCATTTTGGTATCAGGACATTTTACTTTTTAAACCTTTTTTAAGTGTAGGGAAAGGGACAGGGAATTTTTCTTTTTTAGTTTATCTAGTATTTTCTTTTCAGCTCTTTCTGTCAAGATGTATTTTTCATGTCTTTGTGATTGAAGCATTTTGTAATTTACTGCAATTGTAAACAGTTCTTCTTTGTTAACATAAGAACAGGAAATATTACACGTTTTACTCTAGAGTACATATGTGAATAGAATATGACAACATGAATAAGGAATAAGCTATTTGGTTCATCCTAAGGTTACTACCCAAGTACCATATTATCCTGAATTTATAAATTATTTTTAGATAAATGTTTCAGGTATTATTTCAGCAAAACTAGTCTCCTTATTGCTGGATCTAGAATATTGGTTGCTGAGTGTGGGAGGAAAATAATTATACTGTGCTTTCTAATACCATGTGAATTTATAAACAGTTTTCTTGGATTTTTTTGATAGCATTTTTGTATATTTTTTTTTCTTGAAAAAGTACAGTAGTTAAGTTTGAAATACTTAACTTATATTTTGGAGACTTGGTAAGTCTAAACCTTCAAATTGATTAGCTCATATTATGGTGCATTGATAAATCTTTATTTGTTATAAGCAGTGTGGGTTGCCCTATTTGGTTGAGTGATCTCTGAATTACAAAGTTAAAGTTTTCCAAGTTAGCATTGTTGGTAATCAACTTGGGCAAAAACAATCCTGTTTGTCGAGTACAAATGTTTATGTTCCTATTAATAATAACTGTAGATGATGTAGTTAACTAGGAACATAAATGACTATAACTGAGGTACTCATCTTGATGCTTGCATTCAACAGTGATGCCTCAATGCTTGTACACAGTTTGTGTTAGTGGGTGAAAGGTTGTTATCTAGAATAGATATGGAAGTTCTTAGGAGAAAATTATCTCTGTCATGCATGAAAATAGTCATGTTTTGAATTTGGTTTGTGTAGCTGAGATTTTTGTTATTTAAATTCCATTTAGTGAGTATAAACTTGCTTTTGTGGCAGACTGTAATGCAATGTCATCAGAAATATGAGATCTACACACTACATCAATAAAATTGTTAAGCTGAGACAGCAGTATCAAATTTAACCTTGCAGTATTATGGTTCATTGTTTAGATTAAATTAAAACAAAATAGAATTTCCTACTTTGCAGAAGAATTTTTAAAAATAAAAATATCCTTGACTATGATACAAATTGTGATCTCTTGAAATGTTATTTAGGCAGTCTAAATTAGTTAATGATGAATCTTTTGAACATCATAAGCTGGTACACCATGTGTGTACCAGTTGTCGATGTAAAAAGGGTATCACATCACTTAACTTTTTCTGTCTGATAAGCAAAACTTTTGCTGGGTATAATTTTATTATCAAAGCTCAAAGTTGGTAAAAATTTTAGTTGCTGGTTTCTGTAATAGCTCAAAATTTGCAACCAGGTTTAAAACTAATTCACTATAGCATCTTTGTATCAATTCTCAAAGGAAAATATCCACTCTTGTAACATTGCAAGTCCATTTTCTATTGAAGATATCTTGGTGATGAGCACTTGGTAGGAATCTTTGTCTTTCATGCTTGAATTGTATGGTAGGTATTATAAAATGTGGTACCTCATGGCACTGGTATAACCTTGCATTATTCTCTTACAGAAGTTGTGCTAGTTATCACCCTATAAAATTCAGCAAAGATGCCTCAGCTCACAGAATTGGACAGCTCTGCTAATGGCCCTGCAGATGAGCCCACCGTGCAAAACTTGGGCTCTGATTCAGAGTCCGATGAGAGCCTCCCAGAGCTGGAAGCTGGAGCCCCGGCTGCTGGAAGCAAGGATGCTCCTGATCAAGCCCCACGATCCCCTACAATGGAGAGCAAGGTGGGTGCGCCTCTTCCTTTCTCAACACTAGTTTGTGCAACTTGAATACAGTTGAAACATGTCAAATTATTGCATTAATTATGGGGTACTTGTAACTAATTTGTAGCTGAGTCGATTAATGTAGTAAATTTCTACATGTTTAGGAATTGATAGTTGTTAGTTTTCCTTTGCCAGTGCTTTTCAAATATATGAAATTTTTTTAAATTTCTGGTTATTTTTTAATATAAATATGAGCAGATTTTATCTTTGTGTACTGGAATATTTTTAATATTAATATAAGAACTTCCATTAAAAAAAATCATCTGAAATTTGTTCAGACTTAGTTGGTGTTTGTGGATGAGCTACATCTAAGCAACTTGGCTCATTGTGAGACGCATTTAATTGTCACAAGGTTCAATAGTCCTAGCTGATTTAACTTGGAGAATCCGGACTAGAGATGAGGCTTGGTGTCTGATGTTCTAGATTAGTGTTTCTCAAAGTTTTTTCAATCACTGATCCCTTAGGACACTATTTGATTTTTCACCGCCTCCTAATGATTATACCGTGGAGACCGGAGGGAAAATCTCGACACCGAACTTGAAAATCTTGAGAAATCCAGAAAAAATCTTGAAACAAACAGTTTCGTTAAGTTAATTATTTTCATCCTATGCATCGTAGAACCTTCATTTTGGTCTCAAATTAAAGCTAATAACCTACTCTCAGTACATTGCTATAAACTAACCTCCTTGATTAACCACCCGCACTTGGGGGACGCCGTTCCTTGACACCCGTTTTTGAGTCCACTAACGATATTTTTACCTTCCAGTCCCAAAAATTATTTCTCATCTATTCATTCCACAAAATTCATTTACATATCAAATTAAAGCTAATAATCTGAACATGTGCAGCGTCTAAATTAAAACTTCGTACAATCAACCTTGCTAGCATGGGGCACGCCAATTATTGACACTCGTTTTCGAGTCCACTAACGATATTTTTACCTTCCGGTCCCAAGAATTATTCCTCACCTATTCGTCCCACAAACGACATTTACATATCAAATTAAAGCTAAGAAGTTTCTCATAATGCGTCTTTTCATCGATTCTTTCAAGTACAGCTAAACTATTTCAATAAACTTTTTCATGTGTTATCTCTCCTGTTTTACTCCCTAACTTGAATTAATTAAGAAACCACCTCGCTCACCCCTAGTTTCTTCGTCTCGAAGCAGTTCTAACTAGCAGTTCACGCTAACGTGAGAAACCAAATCGCATCTCACGACAGTAACGTGTTATATTATAAGCCTAATGTTAAGAATTTGTTCAAGCAAAGTCACTGTCCTGCAAATAACACTCCGTATCCTATTAGCAATTCTGATACGCCTACAAATTGTTTTCCTCAACTCGCAGTGCACTCCAATGTACGTAAAAAAATTACTTTTGATGAATGGCTGCACCCTTTACAAATAAAAATTTCGCATGTTATCCATGAAGTAAATGGCAATTTGGATCTAACAGCAGTTCAACTAGCAAAAATCTTACAACAACGCTTCCCCCCCTCATCCTACCTCAATTGCTACTGCTCTGTCCAATATCCATTAAATAATTAACCAGTTATTTGAACTAAATTCTTTCATAAGTTCATATGATCTGACGCAGGCGACTCTCACCCTAGTCCCCACTCAAATATCAGGGCAAGGCGATGTTAGTAAGAGCGTTAGTTTTGATAGCTCTCTGCATCCTTTGCAAATAAAGAGCTCACACGTTATCCACAAATTGAATAGTGACCTGGCCCTGCAACACAACTGCAAAAATCCCTAGAAAAACGTGTACCACCTAAACCGACGAGTCTCCACTGCTCTATCCAACATCCAGTTTATAATTGAACAGCTATTCAAACTAAATGTCCACATCAGCTCTTATGACCTCGTACCTATAACTCCCTCCACTATTTCTTCCAATCCAAATTATCAGAGACCTCTTAACGCTTTACTTGTGAGAGACAATATTCTCTCAACAGTAGAAAGAAATGACATCGACACCATATGCCGAATCCAAACCATCTCATCTGGTCAATTTAATGACCTTCTGCATACCATATCTTGTCTAGTCATCTGGACGTTGACGTTTTATTAATGGATGCATTTTTTTCCTTAGTAAGAGCACTATAGTGGTAGTCTTTGAGATGGACTAATAATGGTAAATTGTTTATATTCCGTGGTATTTTAGGCTGAACTATTGTCTTCCATATGCTGTCGTCCCATTCGCTGTAGATATGGATCGGTTTTTGTAGAACATTGGAAGTAATTTGCGGGATGAGGTCCCCCGGCTGCATGATCGAATATTTTATTATGTAGGTATTTGTGTACCAAAAGATCAAGTCTACCACTGTCCTCGTCGATAAAATTTGTGTAGTGGTTTTTATTTGTTCTGCTCTCAGTTTCGATGGCTTTCATTAAAAATTCATAGGCTTGCATTGTGT